>JAMKQA010078610.1:0-31979 GCA_024699735.1 Posidonia australis | reverse complement strand
AGAAAGCCTACCTCTCGAGATGTTCCTTCTTGTAATATCAGAAATAAGAGGATCCTTGTTGCTTTGGAAGGACCAAGGAGGCTTTAGGACGCAAGGGAGTGCTCCAGAGAATGAGTATAGGTTGCTGGACAGAGAACGAAACTCATGCAGGGAGCTGGTTTAGAGCAGAATATGGCTGAATTTAGGATTTCTAACTCTCTTTCAACCTTCTTCCTATGGCTACCTATGGGGGTCCTTTTATAGGAAACTCTCAAGGGTAACTTATGGGAATGGGGAGAGCCTCGTAGACGAAGAGCCTGGAAGATTCCATGGCATATTCGCTGTTGGAGGTAACAGCCAAGGAAGATGAAAAGCCAGCAGCCGCAGCCTGCGTAGTGTTGTGCGCCAAGGATGTGCACTGGCTAGGTGCGCCACCTATGTGTGCTAGGGAAGTGTGCTAGGTTGGTGTGCTAGGTTGATGTGCTAGGTAGGTGCTCTCCCCTACTGGTCTGGTTTTCAAATTGAGCTGCAGGCCTGCTACGGGTTTAGGGCTTGGTTCAAGGATCGGCCACGTCCAAAGCAACAATTGAAGCCTTATCAATGAGTCACCTCAAAATCGGGGTGTCTACACCTTACATATGCGATGACAGGCTTAGGAGGATCTCTCTTCCTAGGGTAACTGGTGCCAACGTTGTTACGAGTGTTGCTGCTCGCATGGTGATCAAGAGAGGAAGCTTGCTTGGAAAAGGTGGCGAGTGCAGGAAAGCTGCTGCTGCGAAGGGAGCTCTCTACACACGCACCTGCCTCAATTAAAGATGCAAAGGTGGTGACAGGCAGAATGCTCAACAGAGCCCCAATGTCTGGTTGCGTGCCTCGAATAATAATTTCGATAGATTCCTCGTAGAGGGTCTATCTCTCACTTGCAATGCTAGGGTGCATCAGCGGTCGATGTACTCCCTAAACGACTCGTGGGGTCTTTGTCTGGTGGCAACAAGGTCCTCTTGCTTTGGGACTAAGTCGAGATTAAAAGCATATAGGTGCATGAACGCCTGTGTAGGGTCATTCCAAGTCTTGATTGAGCCCTTGTCAAGCGACATGAACCATTTGAGGGCTAGGCCGGTAAGACTCTTCTGGAAAAAGGTGGATCAACAGCCTCTCGTTAGTTTGGAGCTGAGCGAGGTCTCTGCAATATGCCCTAAGGTGTGAAATAGGCAACCTTTACAGCTATACTTTTCAAAATCTGGGATTTGGAAATACGGTAGGTGTGTCGCCTCTCAGAAATCGCAAAGGTCCCGAAATCCATAGGGTTGGCAGTCGCCTCCCTGCACTTGTTGAAGTGCTTTCTCAAGATCACCCACCCTAGTGTGGAGGGTATCTAGAGCTACTACACACGAGGGCGATGCAGCAGGGGGAACGACCGCATACACTTTGTGGGTCACACCTAAGTGCTCCTTCGGGTCCACCATCGTGCCTCCTGGTGCTGTGGCATGATGGCCAGCGTATCCGTGCATGAGTGTTGAATGTGGTTATGGGAATGAGGGTGCCTGAACCTGATGATGTGTGGGAGGAGGAGGAGGAGGATGAGAAGAATGCTGTGTAGTAGTGGGTGCTAAATGCGGGAGTAGCAACTGTTGTAGTGGTACGATGCCAGGCTGTAGGCTCTGTGGTTGCTGTACTCTAGCCAACCCCAAGGGATAGCCTCTAGATGTTGGAATAGAATGTTGTGCAGTGTTGTAGGGCCTTGATGAGTGAGGTAGTGGTGTCACCCCTAACGCTGGTATAGTGAGGAGCTGGGGTGAGGGTTGAGGTGGTGGTGCAGAAGGTGATACCTGAAACACCAGAGTAGGCTGTCGGGGAACCTTAGGATCAGTGGAGTCCATAGCAGATTGGATAGAAAACGCCATGCCCTTGATCTTCTAGGCAAGGGCCAATAGATATTCTACCAGTGCGGTAGGAGATCCCTTAGGGACAGTGAGGGGTGGCACTGTCAAAGGACCGAATGTTAGAGTTGGAATGGGTATAGACTGGCCTAGAGGAAGGGACCCTACAAAGGATGTCGTCGTAGTGGGTTGAGTGCTAAAAGAGAAAGGGTCTTGAGGGAGTGAGGCCATCAGTGATATGTCTGGAACTCGAGGAGTGGTCACTGAGACAGACTCAGTGACTAGCTCAAGATCGGCCAAGGTTGGTTGATATCCTATGGTGTAGGGGACGGAGCCTCCATGCATCAGAACATGATGCACAAAAGGGACAAAGTGAACAGCTGAAGCCATAGTAAGGTAAGAGGGACCAAAAGTGGAGTGTGCTCTTGAGCAACAGTGGTGGGGAGAGGCTCACTGGTGCGTTGGGCCATGGCTAATCGAGAACAGATGTGAATGGGGTTGCGGTGACAAATAAGAGGGTGAATCCTAGGACGAGGTATCACCAATGTGACGAATAACCCGAGAAAAGATGATCAACAGCGAAGTGTCGCCAATAGGCGAATCAAAGGCAAGAACGCTCGAGCATTGGCTAAGGTATTCACACTCTATCCTGGAAAAAGGAAAATTATCAATGTTAAAACCAACAACAAAATGCAGTTATTAATGTGGCATGAATGGCATTCATGCAAATGGACGCGTCTATTATGCACTCTCTTACCAATCTAGTGTGTGCTACTAGGCTATCTACTTTGGGATCACACATGGGTAAATGGATCTCTGACTCAATCTAGAAAGTAAAGTGCCAGCCCTAAATCCTAGCCAAAGCTTAGGTAGTGAACAGGTGGTGCGTTCGGAGCCTCAATCCTACCAAAGCATGGGTTGTACCTTCTACTAACACTGACACGACCTCGAACAAGGGGAGACAAACCAACACCTCATCCCATGCCAAAGCCATAGAATGAGAGATTGGGGGCTGTCCTTTGCAAACTAATAGGTAAGACATAGAGATGAGAAGAATGCATACCTTATATGATCATTCATGTGATTATTCTTGGTGTTTTTTACTTGTCATGATTTGATTAACCAGAGGGGAAGATTTGGATGAAAGTCTCTAGTTTTGCCTAGTTATTGCTTTTACTTGTGCAAGTTTTAAAGTTAACCAAGAGGGGAAAATAAACATGTCTCTAATCTCCTAAGCATGTCAATTGGAGAAAAGGGAAGGAAACATCCAAACATAGCATGCAAACATCACACATCACATCAAAAGATAGGATCATGGCATGTGCGGGTGTAATGTGATCATGATTTGTGGAAAAGAGCAAAACTAGCAGCATGTCGAAAGGCAGGTTGCATGGCATGTGCATGTGCAGTTTCATAGTATATGGGTGTAAAAGAAAAGCATCCACCAATCAAAAGGCTTGTATAGCATCAAACAAGTAATCAATCATGAAGAAGCAAGGCAATCTAACCAAACAAACAAGCAAGAAAGCAGAAATGAAAGTCGGAGTCTAGAATCCCCAGCGGAGTTGCTAGTTTTGTGACCATGCTTACCTAAGAATCAGCGCAGAGGGCACCAAAGGAGAAGGCCACAGCCATGCCAGAAGGTGAAGTCGTAGGACAAGACAAAATCAGAGTTGCCACTTGTTCTTTTGATCAGAAGGATGAGGAAAATTGGATGCAAAGGTATGCTAGAAAACTAAGTGAGGTTCGAAAATATGATTCCGTGCCAAGGAGTGGGACACAATGGTCATTGCGGGCTAGAGAATGGCTAAGGACTCCAATCACGCGTGGGGAAGGTATTAGGCACCCCCACTCGCTTGATGAGTCGATCTTTCTAGGCTTCTTACTTGTTTCGTGCGGCTATGTGGGCTTGATCGCCAATTAATGTATGCCTAGAGGCAATGATGCTTATGCCATGCAATTTTGAAAAATGTGTGCAAAAACAAACCGAGATGCGTGGGAAAACCAAAACATGTAGCTAGTGTGCTTAGAAGCACCGCCTGTGTCTTGAACCAGATCTGGTACACAAGAAACAACAAGCAGTAATCGTCATTGCTCTAATGTATGTGCTTGGGAAACCGAAAACCTCGAAAAATGTGCAATTGCGAGGTAAAAACATGTGGATACACACGATATTAGATGACAGGTTAAGCCAAGGTAAGCGCAAAATGACCCGATACTATGATAAAACTGGCTAACACAGTTTTCTAAATGCAAAATATCCATAGGATGTGATAAACTAGACAAATGCAAGGATTAAGATGCAAAATGACCTATCATGCACAAGGAAAACAAATATAAGGGCTAAAGTGCAAAAATACAATGAATACATGGAAATCTGAGACCTCAAATGCAAAATGAGTAGCCCATGCTCAAAAATGAAAACTACAGGGTCTGGGATGCAAAAGCACGAGAAAATCACAAGACACAAAACTAGGGCTCACATGCAACAACTTCATAAATTAAGGGACTGAAATGCCATGAAAAATAAGATCTAGGGACCTAATTGTAAAGAAAATAGTGAACTCAGGAACTCATCGGTGAGGAAGGCAAAACGCTAGGGATTGAAATGCAAGAAACAGTGATCTTAGGGACCTAGATGTAAGGAAAGAAGGATCTATATGCAATGAACACTTAGGGACTTATAGGTGAAGAAAATAAACCTAAGGTCCTATATATTGTTTGTGCAATAAAATGGGCAGATGTGCTTGTCCAGTGTGCTAATCGGGTGCGCCTGGATGGTGTGCCCATTTGGTGCTCCAATTCAGTGTGCCACTTAGGTGCACCATCTAGGTGTGTCAGATCGTTGCACTAGATTGTTGTTCCTGTGGACCTAAATGTGACGAAAGTAAACCCAAGGACCTAGATGTAATGAAATCTAAGGACCTAAGTGTAACAAATATGAAAACTTAAGGACTTACTCCTAAACAAAAAGCATTCAAAGATCACCGACGGATTGCCTGCACTTTCACTTCAGCGTGAGCTCCAGCAAGGGACCGACGGCGGTGCAGATGCGGAGGACGATGGTTGATGGTCGGGAAATCTAGAGGGAGGCACAACGAATATCCCCGAGGTGTCGGGCAAGGCTGAGAGGGTTGTAATGTTTTCCCCACCTTGCGTTCCGACGAGGGGTTGTCGGCATCAGAGAAGATGATGGCGAAGGTCACGGGCGATGGTGTTGCTACTGGGATGGCGTGGTGGCGAGTGATGAAGCGTCGAGGCAGTACAGTGGACACTTCAGAGTGGTTCCACCCACCCCCCTGTGCTGGCAGCGGATGTGGCTGAGGGGGGGCGATGTTCTTGGCGTTGTGACGACGGCGAGGCAATGTGGAAAGCTCCGTGGCAATAAGGCGGGGCTTCCTAAAGCGGCAGCTTGTGGCGGGTATGACTGGAAGGCTCTACCCACTTGTTGGGTTCTACGGCAAAGGGAGGTAGTTGTAGGGGCATCAACGATGGACTCCTAGCCACTGTTGGCTAGGAAATCCTCTCCTGAGGGATGGAGGCTCATGGAGGACAAAGAGGGAGATAGGGAGAGGTACCATGGCCTCGTCTCGACCAAGAGACCTTAGGTCTCGGACCTGTTGGTGGGTTGCACCTACCAGCGAAGAAGAAGGTCGGGCGCAGCAGGGGATGAAACACAAGGAGAGCTTGGACCAAAAATAGAAACAATAAGACTATAGGTGCTAGATAAGAATGCTAGGGGGCCTATTCAAAATTGGGAGGAAGAGAGTTACCTAGGTACAAAAGCTCTGGTCGTCATGGATTGCTAGGTGAGGCTGGCTACGGAGGTCGAATTCTCTGATTTCAAAATGTCCTCCCCCTAAAAGCGGAAGAGAGTTACTTGAATACAGAAGCTATGGACGTCAAGGATTGCTAGATGAGGCTGGCTGCGGAGGTTGGATTCTCTGATTTCAAAATGTCCTCCCCCCCCCCCAAAAAGTCCTTTTTTGCAGTTGGCCGTGGCTTCCTTTATATGCCGACGCACACGCTACAGGGTCTGTTAGGGCTTGGCCAGAGATTGCGCAGGGATTTGTGCTGATGGAGGAATCAACGTCGTCAATCTCAGTGGTTGTCAACAACTGGGTCACCGGGTGTAAAGGAGAAGAGCGATTGGATTACGGTTGATGGTGACCTGGAAATCATGGTTGTGTGCCACTAGCATGCACCAATTAGGTTCACCTGATTAGTGCACCAGAGTAGTGCGCCTCTATGGTGCGCTAGACTAGTGCGCCAGTTAGGTGCGCCTCTATGGTGTGCTAGTTAGGTGCGTCAAATTGGTGTGCTATCCAAATGTGCTGGATTCTAACTTATGCCTCTAGGTTGGTTTGATACATTTGAAAGCTTTTGAGCAAGATCTAAATTCACCATCTTTGGATCCATCAATGGGACGCCTTAACATCGGGGTGTCTATAGTGCTAAACACCACTACTCGTTTGTATCTACAACTAAAAACCACAGAAAGAACACGTGAGTAACAAGAAAAGTCACCCAGCACATGTCGCATGAAAACCCACGCAAAATCAGAATAAAACCTTCGATTGGAATCAAATTGGATTTAAAATATTGTTTGATTCTATTTTATTTTCTTTTGAAAAACACAAATAACACCAAACCACCAACACCACAAAACTTCGGCCTCATTAGCCAAAACTGTAGAAAATTGCGGCACCACATAGGTGAAAAACACTAGAAACATCTTGACTCATGTTTTTCGTTGCTAAGTGACCCACTTTGGCTACAAGGGGCCACTGAAATTCACTACACTGCCATGGACATGCTATCCTCCAAAAGGCAAGTCTGTAATGGCGTTCTTCCACCTGAAGGGCCTTCCAAAGGCATACCACACTAGGAAAGCCATCCTCTCTAAGGATGTTACTAAAAACTGGACACGTACTCTACCTTTAATCGCCACACACCTCTAGGGTATGCCCTTTAACGTCCTCACCATGATACTTGGAGCAACCGAAGTGTCATGCCTCTAGGTCCGAACAACACATTGAGTCTTAGTACCCAGAGTAACTGGAGTGTTATACCTCTAGGTCTGGATGACGCCTTGACCCACAGACCTCAGCCTCAGCCTCGTGGATGACAATTCAAGAGTATCATATCTTTGAGATTTGACGAACACTTGCATGTAGCCTCTTGGTCTCTGACTTCAACCTAGGTGACGTGCTCGACCACTCGAGAATGTCGTCACATTCCTTGGTCCAAGCAATATGATCCTCTAGTATCTTGGTCCACCACTAAAAACCATAGAAAACTCTTTTCAAAACATTACCACATTTTTCTCAAAATTATTTTCAAAGCATGTTTATATTACCATAATATCCAGAAAACCAAAACACCATTTAATATCATTTAAAACACCAAAAGCAGACCATCACACCATTTTTGGGCCCACTATTAGGCCCAAAATGTAGGACCAACCTACAGGTGCAATACGTAGGGCTAAGCCACGGTACCAACCAACGGTACTCCCTTGAACCCACAACTCAGACAACAATGAGCGTAGGAACCCAAAAACTTGTCGTTCTTGGGAACTCCAACTGTTCCACAACACATAACCACAAAATTCATAAAAATAGCAAAGTGAAGGCATCAGTGTACTTTACAATTAGGGGCAAAAATCACTATGATCAAATGGCCATAGCTCAAGATATAAGAATCCAAAGATAGAGAGCACAAATAGGTGAATAGTAATAGGGACCAAAAAATAATGATAAAATTCACCAAAAATATCCTAAAATCACGAAATTACTACCAAGCATCCAAAAAATGCTAAACTAAACATTCACAACATTTTCATGAGAAATTGAAGAGAAAAGGGTGGGGTGTGCACCTGATAGACATGTACAAAGCTCCTTCTCATTACCAGCAATAAACTCCTTTGGCAATCACCAATGCTGTGGATCTACCTAGGCCTCACCATGAGCTTGCTTAGCCACTAAGATGAAGATCAGAGCTCACCACACCACTAGCACACACAACCCATTGAGAGGAGTCAAAACCAGAATAGGGGAGGTGACAAATCCATGAACCCAAACATCGTGCAGCTGAACTTACCTTCACGAGTGTTTGATCACAAGGAAGGAGTCTGTTAGTGATACAACATCCTGGTGTCAACTAGAGTCCTCACTAGACAAGGGGATGCTTGGCCAATGCTCAGTTCTCACCTCTCTGACAGAAGGAGGAGAAGAGCCGGGCTCAAGGAGGAGGAGAGAGGAGGAAGAAGAAGAGGAAGAAGATGGGTCTCAAAGGTCGGCACTCCCACTGTGCTCGTAAGGTTGGCGAGAAAACACAAGGAGTCTCGGGTACCCCTCTCCCTCATATAGCCACAAGTCTTGGTGGGTGGCATGCATGTGTTGGTAAGTCAAGGAGCACATGTAAGGAGCTACGAGTCCACGACCAACCAATCCACAAGCCCAAACTAAAACAACACTACGAGGCTACCAACTCCTCAACACCAACCCATCCACTCCACGCATGAGCACAGTGTACCAACCAATCCACCAACAATGGAATTAACTAAAATCGCCCCATGGAATAGATATGTGGCACTAACCCACGAGAGCAATATGCAGGACCAACCCGCGAGAGCAAGTTGGGGGACCAACCCACGAGATCAATACGCAAAACCAATGTACAGTAGGAACCTATGGTTCCAGTGAATTCAATGGCTAGAACAATAAATAAAGCCCAAAACACCAATCACAGAGCTAACAAAATGAGGTCAGTAACAGTCGTCTACAGTTAAAATTCATTAATTCTAAATAATTACATGGCAAATGAATTTTCAAGTGTTACAACATGAGAGACTATCAAGTACATGAATAGAAAGACACAACAAGATTTAATATGATGATGGTATAATATAACCATGATAATACACATGATCCCTATTTTACTCTTCCCTAAGTATAGACTAAAAAGAAGCAATTAATGTTAGCCTATTAAAGTTTATCGAAATAATTGGAAATCAATGTCATGCAAGTCTAACATATATGATTATGGGATCAAATGCAAGAGAGAAGAGAGCAAAACTAATTACACTATCATGCAATTACTATAAGCTTCATCTAATTCTAGAAAATAAATTTAGCACATGATTGAAAAATGGAAAAGAAGAAGAAGAAGAAGAAGAAGAAAACATGATAAAATTAAAGCTAATAATGTTAATTATTCAAACCCAATAAAAAAAAATCTTAGCACTCAAATTTGAAGTTATAGAAACGTCCCTAGAGAAGAAGTATATAAAGTAGAAGATGAAGTAATGTATAGAGAATCCCCATATTTGTAGACATGAGTCGGAGTTATATCTTTCTCAAGTTTAAATATAATTTAAATTACAAATATAGATAATATCTTCAATATAAAAGTTGTCCCTTGATTATAGGAATTATATCCATATTGGGGGCCACCAACCACCACCAATTGGCTCTCATTGATGCAGGGTATTTCGCTCGGTGTGGTTCGAATTAGATAGCTCTAAGGTAACAACCTGAAGACACCTAGGTGTTAGACTTGAAGACTAAGCAGAAGAGCTAGAACCAAGCATTATAACCCCAATCGAATAGCCTAAAGAGACCCAAGCGAGCAGCATGAAGGTCGTGTGAAAGACCTTGGGTCAATAAACTAAAGACACTCAAGCAATCAGCATGAAGACCTTAGGTGAATAGCATAAAAACACCCAGACAATCGATTAGCCTACTCACGCCACATCTACATTGATTGAGTGCCCACACCACTTCAACACTAGGGCCGACCAAGTACCAAGCCTAGGGAACTTCTTAGGTAGCAGTGCGTGGCCCCACCGATGCTTTGAAGTCTTTAGGTACCATGCTACATGTGCCCTAATAATGCACTAGTGGAAGACCAAGGTACAAACATCTTCCCCATTCAACACCTACGTCCTATGGTAGCCAACAAACATTAATGCTAGCACACTAAGATGGCCTTCTACATGTCCTACCATATCGTATCTTCCTGACAAACCTTACAAAGTACCTAACCATGTATGGCTCTTTCATAAGAGCTTGATATGTGTCCAAAACAACATTATTGACCGACACACATCACAGCAACCTCCAACCACCGCCTTCAAGTATAAATACTATTGAATGTAGTAAGGGGACTTTTATGGACTTCTTTTCAGAGTTCTTACACTCTTCACTTCCACTCTTAGAAACCAGATCTCCCCTCACCAACTTAAGTATCAGAGCATCTTCTGTTGAGTGATCGAGCGTCCTTTGACTATTTATTCCTGGTCGCAAATCCTTACGGACCAACTCAATAGCCATCTTAGCTCGACAGTCATCTTAGCACTTTAGCAACTCTCAACTGACACTTCCAACCTAGAATTGGTGAGTAGTGCAATGTATGCTAAGAGTGGTGAGATCAATTAGCATTGTCTATGGGAAGCTTCACATCGTGCGCTGCAAGTTGGTCTAATCATTATCATTTACCATTAACCATGGATCCTTCCATGACACCAAAAACATTCCAAGTACTCTAGGAGTAGGTCACGTGCCTTACTAAGGAACTGATGAAGGTGCAAGAGGACTAGGTGGTAACTCCACCATTATTGGCAGAAGCAATGAACTTAGCTGTCCTAGTAGCACCAGCGATTTTGTGATAGAAACTCTCCTTTTAGCCACTACAAGAGGCTCTAGACTCCAATGAACTCTACCACCTGGAGCTAGTATCCTATACTAGGCTAGTTGAACTCTCCTTTACTAGATTTCTTGGAGTTGATGGAGGGAAGATTAAGGTAGATGGAGAAGGGGATATCGCCTCTAACGAATGCCTTCATGGGGGTGGAGTAATCCCCTTTCACCGAAGCATTGAAATCTTAGACTTGGAGCCAAAGATCACCCTCTGTACTCTCAAGTTAGGGCTTTAGCCATCAAAGCTCTCCTAGTCATTTAGGGACGAGCTACCTTAGACTTTCACTGAGGTCTTGGAGTGGGTTGACATCTATATGATGGCTAACGATGTTGAGGAGATGATGTGAATGGCAAGATCAACCTGATCGATGGGGAAAAAGAAGGAATAGGTTGTAGCACCACTACCATTGAGGCCCTCGAAGGAGGAGAGAAGGCCGTCATGGGTGTTGACTGGGCAGATAAAGAAGGCATAGTGAGTCATGCTGAGATACCATAACTTCTCCCCCTTTAACATCTCCAAGGCTTAGCTACTAATGGAGATCCAAGGGAAGGAGAAACTCAAGTGGTCAGCCAGGAGGTCAATGCTAATGAAGGAGGGAAGTAGCTCGGCCTATTGCAAATTTCATTAGGGGCTAGACGATTCCATAGAAGACTACCAACTCTTAAAAGAGGACATTAAGGTGCTCATCTGTAGAGGTCACCTCAAGAACTTCTTTGACCATCGAATGGCAAATGATGACCAACAAGAGAGATGCTCCTCAGTTGAGGAGTGAGTTGGCCAATAGACAAAAGAATCATGCAAGGCCATGTGCAGGTTGTGACCATGTGGTAGGGGATAAACCCAAAGTGCATGGGACAAGACCATGCATTCCAGGAGGCCATTGAGAGGGTGGTGCATCTGAGGAGGATCTTGACTCAAAAACACCAAACAAAAGGTGAAAAGCAAAAGGAAAAGTATAAGAAAAAAGTTGCCAACTTGTCTATTTAGAAACAAAAGATAGAGAAAATCATATTCAAGAGAGGATACAGTTGCAATAAAGTAAAACAAGTTGGAAAGATTACTCCATTGCCAACAGATATAACACACTAGATCATTGTGGACAGAGAAGGGGTAAGGACTTCTGTTACGCATAGGGAAGGTGTTAGGCACCCCATACACTTGACAAATGTCGGTTTCTCTATCCTTAATCCTCTCATATGCATGGCAATGTAGGCATGTGTATGCTCAATAATGTATCCTAAAGGGCAAGTTAATGATGCCATGCAAAATGGAACAAAACATGTAGGAAGGAGGATCATAATTCCAAGAAGCAAGAAACAAAATGAATAAAAGAGGCAACTAGTGCTCTACCATAGCTACTGCATCTGAACTTGAACAATATGCAGTGAACATGCGCCAGATATGCACATCAGCATTGTGTGATGGATCCATGCACCAACAATATGCATCATGCACCCACACTAGTAGACATGCTTGGAAATCTATAGCTTAGACCACTGGCATTCATCACATAAATTCGATGGATTCGGAAGGCAATATAAGCTTGAAAATCATCTAAACACACTGAGGGGATGCATGCAATGATTGAAATGTGAATGCCAAGCCAATGAGATGCGTGGGTCTCTCGATGGTTTAGGGAACTCTCCCTCACTCAACCATGTTTAATGGGATGCAAACGATAGTGGAGTGGATGGATGGGTGAATGGGTTGCAAAGGCTGGTGTGTGCTAAAGAGAGAGGGAGTGAGAGCAAGAGAGCAAACGCCAAGAGAGCTAGGAGACCGAGAGTGTCGAGAGAGTAGAGACTTGAGAGAGCAAGAGTGCTGAGAAAGTAGAGACCTGAGACAGTGAGAGATCGAGAGTGTCGAGAGAGACTCTACATTGGAGATGATGCAAATATATAGAGCTCTCTGTTGCATGAGAATGGTTGAATGCTAACAATTTTTGGGTTGCATGGTAGTGATTTGAATAAATGGATTGGATTGGGTTTTCAAAGTTTGAAGGGGGGCATGATGGTCAACACTCATCAGGGACTATCCCCAGATCCTTAAAAACTATTAGGAGGCTAGAAAATAGACATCCAAATGTTATTGGATGATCAAATCCTCATGTAGTAGAAACTGGCTGAAGGAAACATGTCACATCTACATGTCAAGTTTACGTGCTAGGTATGCACATCTAGAGGACATGCCTAATTCACATGCATCCTACATGTGTTGATGGGCCATGCTTGTCCTATTTCTGGGCTCGTATTGTTTGGATCTTTGGCTTATTGCTTGGGTTCTTGGACCATGGGTTGGCTCAAGATGTCTAAGGCATGTGGCTCTAGGCGGGTTTGTGGTGTTGGATAGATTTGCGGTGCTAGGTAGGTTTGTCACAATCAGAATAAATTCTTTCTGAGGATTTCGTTAGTGAGTGACCACAAAATTGGAGTGTCTACACTGGTAATAGATTAATCTTTGATTGGTTGGCTATGGGAACTAGCAATGCGATCAACAAAGACTACATCCATGAGATGCACAACACTTGGACTAACAATTGCTAGGAAGCAAAAGGGTCAAGTACAAACCGACTATGGAGTTCGAGGAGACCAAGCATGGAGAGCTTGAGTTGTAGAGAAGACCCCATCTACACACAAAATGCCGCAACCTTAGGAAATACTATGTGTAAATTGTAATCCAGGGTATGTCCCATGTACACAACATACATATAAAAAGCACCATGGCATTAACTTATCTTTTTATCCTCTTGCT
Source organism: Posidonia australis (assembly GCA_024699735.1). Classification (NCBI taxonomy): domain Eukaryota; kingdom Viridiplantae; phylum Streptophyta; class Magnoliopsida; order Alismatales; family Posidoniaceae; genus Posidonia; species Posidonia australis. The sequence goes on along the minus strand of JAMKQA010078610.1, from coordinate 18,666 downwards.
AGGATGTTGTTCGGATGAATCTAAATCACCCAACAACCCCTTGTATTAGCCAGCTCTAAACACCTAGCAAACAAATCGATTGGTCAAGTCAAACCACCTAGTGACACCTCGTCTGATTGAGCCTAGCCTCCCAATGAGTGAGTTGTTTGATTGAACCTAAACTCTTGACAATCAGTCATTTGGTTTGGCGTAGCCTCATAGCAAGTGAGTCATTCGGTAGAGTCTAGCCTCCTAACAATCCTAATGGCCAGCCTAGTCTCTTGGCTAGTGAACCGCTTGGTCAAGCAAAGACTCTTAGCAAGCACATTGCTCAGTCAAGCCTAGTCTCTTAGTGGGCAAATTACTCTGTTTGTCATTGTTTTGTAGGACAATTTCACTCACACACCATAGGTACGAACTACTTGATCTTTGGTCATAATGCACTTGCCAAGCAAGTCACCTTAAAGATTCAAGTCACAAAAGGGAGAGCCTAGTCTTGTCTACACTTGGCAAGATTGAAGCCTTTACACACATCTAGTTAATAAAGCATTCACACATGAAAGGAGATCATGGAAGCCATTCATGAAGACAAGAGATTTGTTCAAAAGTTAAATAGATGTACAATGCTCAGTTCTGAGTGAGAGGTTCTCTCTCTCTCTAGTTGGATGGGGAGATTAGGAAGTAGTAGTAGGATTGGAGACAAGCTACACACCCTTTGAAGGTTGCCTACCCTCCTTGGCAATTTGAGGCTACGGTGCCTCATCCTCAAGCCACTCTGACCACTTTGCTCCAACACTGGTTGGATGAGCCTCCTCCTTGATAGTGTCTGATGGTTGTCCTTGCTTAGCTAAAGGCAACTACTCAATGGAAGTAGACTATTCCTCTCCATCCTCCTCCTTGTATCGGTGGATGTACACTAGCTTAGAAATGATGAAGGAGACATCCACGCTTGGGACTTGCTTGGTTGTTGCCTTGTTGGCCTTGTTGATGCCTATGTTGAGTGATTATGTCTGCTTGTTGTAGTAATCCTGAGAGACATGGTATTGATTGATCACCTACTAGATCTTCTCCCATAGGCCCTACTTAGATTCGACTAGTCGTCACTCTACCTCCATTGCACAATGCTTGGCTTCCTTTTGCTTGCTTTCTACAACTATTTTGGACTTGCGGAGCTCGTCATTAGAAATGTGGAGCTTCATCACTCGAGTGACAATATTGTCGAGTTCTAGCATTTCATTCTTGAATCGTGCCCCCACCCACTCCAGCTCAGGCAACACCCGATTGAGCTTGTTTTGAAGTTCACCCTTGTCCTAGGCAAGGATGCCTTTGCTTGGATCCTCTCATTGACATTCTCCTCCTTGGCCAAGAGAAGGAGGGACTTCTCCAATTGAGCCTCCTCCTTTGTCTCAGAGCTACAGCATCTCTACGATCAACTATATAGTTTGCAAGAGGACAACAAGTTGGAATAAGCTAGAAGGAAAGAGAATGGTTGCGGAGTGAAAGGAACGATGACTTATCACCATGCTATTCGTAGCCATGTTGATGAGGTTAACCCTTGCCATAGAATCCAACCTCTCAACATCTACCTTTAGCACGTACTAGTTCAGGAGGTTCTAGCATGTAGGCCCCAACTTGGTGGAAGTATGGTTTGTGTTGAGCACTCCTTGTAGGAGCTCAACCACATTCTCCTTCCCCCAAACGTTGGAGAAAACAACCTTCTCTAGGGAAGGATGGGCAAAAAACCAAACACTTTGTTGCTCCTACCTACTCTAGGGTGGATGCGATTGGTGTAGGATTAGAGGATTGACTAGACTATTGTGAGGGCGAGGTGGATGATTGAGCGATTGATGGAATTAGATAAGATAGTAGTAGAGAATGCTAGTGACTTGTAGTAGTAGGCTTTCGAGGAGCACTAGAGATGTAGAATAGGTTGGCAACTATTGACACCTTGATTTTGCAATTATTTTTTGGTGGACCCCTTCGAAAGGATGCTCTGGTTGCGATGAACTAAACACAACCCTTGAAACCAATTCTACCTCCTTAAATAGCTCCAAAACCCATTTCACATCATAAACCTTTCCAAGCGTAATCCAAGCATAAATCCAAGCCTAAATCCTAGTTTACACCCAAACCTAAACCCTAATTTGCACCTAAGCCCATTCTAGCCCACACCCTCAAACCAAATCCAAACCTCACCCAAATCTTAACGTAATCCAAATCAAAGCCCACACACCTAAATCCAAACCTCACCCAAACCTCAACTTAATCCAAATCCTAGCCCACACACCTAAATCCAAACCTAACCCAAAACGTCCGCCACTCATCAAGCCCATTCCCTCAAACCAAATCCAAGCCCTCCAACCTAACTCAAACCTCCACCATTCATTCAAATCCATAACCCATCCAATGGCACCTAAGGCAAACCTTAACCATCTATAAAGCATGCCACCATTATGTAGAGAAGAAGGTGGGGAGAAAGTGGGGAAGAGAGTGGAGAGGTGAGGAGCCCCATTTGCCAAATACGTTGCCCCTTGTCCAAGCTCACAAAGAGAGAGAGAGAAGAAAGGTAGAGAGAAGCTTGCACCATCCCTAAAAGCCTCCTCCAGCCATAGTCATTCTCATAAAAGCCTCCTCCATGTCCCACCATCGTAGCCTCATTGACCCAACAAACTAGCTAGTCCTCCTCAACCGCACCTCTTCCACGTCCAACCAGCAAGCCTCCACCACCGTTGCAGCTTCCACCTCCCGCCCACTCTCCCCCTTCTTCCTTGAATCCATGCAGCCCGAGGTGAGAGAGAGAAATAACCAGTAGAGACCCAATGAAATCAACGCCCACCACCCTCCTTTCCACACCATCCAACACCTCCCTCCTTTCCATACTAGCCCTCACATCCTCCACGTCCTCCACAGCCTCTCCACCACCCCCTCCAATGACCGAACCCAGCAAAACCCAGACATCGTTCTTCCTCCACGTCATGACCATGCAGCCATGAGGAGAAGGAGAGAGTGCACATAGAAAACCAGCCCCCACTGGCCATCCTCACTTACACTGCCCTTCCTCTCTTCCTTTGGTCCCCCAGCCTCTTTGGTCCTTCCTTCTTCGACTAACCAGGTTGCATCATCTGATGCCATAGAAATAGAGGAGAGAGAATAATGTCCGAGAGCACCAATCAACCCATCCGACCATTCAAGCCTCAAAACAATTGAGTGACCACATCCCCTCACTCCTCGACCCTCACACAATCTCTAGCAACCCTCCCAGCCTCAGCAACCAATCGTAGAGCCTCAAACTAGAGCAGACATCGTCGTTGGAGAAGACGAGCTTCCATAGGTAAGCCCCCACTCCTAAGCCATATTTTTCTAGTTTTTTTCTCCTTCCTTGCGTTGCCATTTCTAGCATGTGTCGTGTATGAGACTTCTTGTATGGGCTTGCATCCGCATTCATGCATCCATGTCATCTTCTTCATCTCTAGCGATGGGTGCAACGGGGCTCAGAGATGCTCAATGATTGTAGGCACCCTTGCACCCATCTAAACACTTGGTCACCTTCATCCCTCATCCTTAAACCTTCCTAGTGGTCTGCATGGAGCTCCCAACCACTTAGATGGCCGACCGAGCTCGCAAATGCTGGCGTGGTGCGACTAGAATGGGGAGAGGTCGACACAGCATGTAGTTGCATCCACGAAGCATCCCTGCATCCTCCCTTGCTTGCTCAAGCCTCCTAACGCAACAAATCGATCTGCCATAGCCTTTGGATGGCCATCCTAGAGAAGCTCACTGACCAAATCCTATCTCTGATGAGGTACGTGGGAGGACCACTCTAGGTGACCTCTTCTCTGACCAAGTGCCTAGGTATGATTCCTACTCTCCCCTCTTGCTTCTTGTCCACCTCTCTTTCATCAACCTCTAGCATTTTCGCATTTGGAGCATTGAGAAGCTTTGGGTGTTGTAAGCTTGTCGATGGGTCTGTTTTCTAGTGAGGTTGGCGGGAGGGACGCTTCGGGTAGCCTCGTCTCCAGTTGAGCATCCAGGCCTACTCCGTTATGTCTCCCTTCACTTCCTTCGACCTCAAGTAGCCACCATAGAGCTCATAGAGGCTCACGGCCAGATTCCTTGGCTGTAAGAATCGATGAACTTTGGCGACAGTGGATGGAGGTTGGGAGAGCGATCTGCACATCTTAGGACCAAACCCATTGCATGAATCTATTCTTGGTAGTCCATTCTAGCTCCCTATGTGGTTAGATACCCATTTACATCATCACATTTCTCCCTAGAGCTATGAAAGGGTCATCGGTCTACTACATTTTTTGGGCCACGTACCAAATGTGCGTGTGAGATGCGCAAGTTAGGTGCGCGGATGGAATAGTTGGTTGGACTCAAAGCACCAACATGCATGTCCATACCCGTTTCTATCCTATTCCTTGCATCCAGACACTAACTTGCATCCCATGCATTTTAGATCTACATTACTTGCATTTTTGGTTCATGCCATCATACATCACACAATTCATTCACTCAATCTTCATTCCAATATTTCATCATATATATCATCTATCATTGTATGTCAATTATCATTTATCAAGTAGCCTACACCATCATCATAGCATAAATAAACATATCATGCCTCACGACATCATCTGCATTTAGGGCGATGATGATTACTATGTCGGATCCTTTTGATCGACAATTCAGGATTCACATAGCGTAACTAAGCCCATTTACATTAATTTCCATCCCTTGCATTTCATTTGCGTCAGTATAGCATATGGCATACATTCGTTTTAGACTTAGCAAGCATACATAAGCATTTGCATTGGTAGCACACAAGCGAGCGATTAGCCAAGAAAGATCGATTTCTCAAGCGTATGGGGGTGCCTAATACGTTCTCCATGCGTAACAGGAGTCCATACCCTTTCTTTGGTCCGTGATGACCATTTGTGTCATGTCCATTAGGCACGGAGCATGCACACATTCATTTAGCATCTATTTGCATTCATTTCCATCTTTTCCTGTAATTTATATGCTTCCAGTTTTCCTCATCGTTTCAGTTTAAAAAGATTAGGTGGGGACTCCTTTATTTCCTTATCCTTGCTTTCTTTGTATTTTTCCTTGGTGTTTTCGAGTTGATGTATCCTTCCTCAAATTCACCATTTTCATTATGACCTTATCGGTTCGTAAGTTCAATTTTTCATACCAGACTTGTAGGTCCCTTGACCCCTAGCAATGCTCATGGCATCTTAGCATCCACCATTGCATTTTTCCTCCTAGGCCCTATAGAACAAGGAAAGGAAGTTGACAAAAAAGAAAGAAGCGAGAAAGAAAGATTGAGATAGAAGTGCCCACAGAAGGACAAAATAGCCCAAAGGGTCATGTAGGGGTTGCCAAATCATTGGGGCAAGCATCAAGGGACTCAACTGCCGGCTTTCTCCTCTCAACCATAGGACGCATGAACTTTATTGGGCTCTAGAGCCACCCATGTTCTAGGTCATTCGTGTTAGGGGGATACACAAAAGCTGACTGATAGGAGAATTTGTTGCTACTTGCAAGTAGCCATAGCCCCACTCAGACAAGGTTCTGGGACTTAAGAATATCATTGTACAAGGTAAGGCCACCCTCATACATCTGCATGAACTCTAGGACATCCGATTGAAGTTCGATAATTTTGCATTGCTCAACTCAGCATTAAGCCCTTCTAGGTGATGTGGGATATTCTGCCTATCTTGGCTTAGACCCAAAGACCTAGGCAAATAACTTATAGACACCCAGATGACAGACTTGTGAACCCAACATGTGCAGGATTCCAACTAGATGACCAAAAGGTGCTAGAAGACCTAGCCAAAGCTTATCGCATGGAGGTCGTCTAGATGCATAGCACTAATGCTAGTCAACATTTCTATTTTAGGAACCTCCCTAATCACCATGCATGATTCCTTTGACACGCTAATCCTCTCACATGTGACACTATCTCTCACCAACTATGTCTTTAGGAAGCCATCACCTAAGCCTTCTCTTCTGTAGTTGGCACATGATCTTCTTTGGTCAACATTAATGTTTGCATTACCTTGTTTGTAGCTCATTATTGCACCTCATTAATGCAAGCATGGTCCCTATGCGCATAGTGATGCTGTTTGCCCTTAATAGTAATCGGCAAACATCTCGAAGTATAGGTCGAAGACTCTCCTGAACATGCTTCTTGTCCCTAACAACCAGCCAGAGCCACCTAATCCATCTAACAAAGCTACATGATAGATTGACAGGGACACTTCACCATGCATGGCATCTTGTCAGGACCCCATGTGTTCTGAATAGGTGCTCTAGCAGATATCCTCTGCCACCACCTCACATAGGTATGTAAGCCCCATCACCGGGACATGGTAAAGGATCTTCTTTTCTAGAGACTTTAGACACTCACTCTTTAGAATTTGTGTTACAAATTTCCTTGATGAGTTCTCACTCGTGATTCTCTTTAAAAACCTGATTTCCCTTCCATCATTTACACATCAGAGCACCCTTTGCTGATCGACAAAGGTACTCTTTTCCTGCTTGTAGGCTACACCACACTTTCTCATTGGATGTTTGTCTCATTCTAATGCTCCTAACTCTCGAATCCACTGATAGCATACAAGTGGCCCTAAGGGGCAAGATCAGTTAGCACTATCTATTGGAATTTTACATCACATGCTATTTGATTGAATTCAATCCTGCCCTCCATTCCTCACCTCATGGATCCCTCCTCATTGGATTTAGTTAGCACTCTTGCTGAATGCCTCCACCACTAGCTAAAGAAGTGGATCCACTTGTCCCTACACCACCACCTGGGCCATGGTGCTGATTATCCTTCTAGCATTTGGAAGGAGCTCCGAGCCTCAAAGAGATGTATCGCCAAGAGTCAACACCATCCACAAGGTTTGTTGAACTCTCTAACTAGCCTATGGAAGACCATGTAGCACTAATGGAAGGAAGCTTTAGTCAGATGGAGAAAGGGAAGTCACCCTTGTCTAGTGCCTTTGTGGGGGTTGAGTAGTCCCTATTCGAGGAGGTTATTCAGGCTATGCCTCTCCCCAAAGGATTCAAGATGCCCTCAATTGTGCCATACAGTGGCTAAGGAGACCCAATAGATCACATGCAGGCCCTTCGGAACCTCCTTGACCTGTAGTAAGTGCTTGAGGAAGTTTTGTGCTAGATTTTCCCCACCACCCTACATGGGCCAGTAAGAGTGTGGTTCTTTAGACTTTGACTAGCATTTGTCAGCAACTTCGAGGATCTCTCTGCTCTCTTCATCAATCATTTCATCTGCCACCGCCACCGCACAAGGGAGAGTGATTACATATTTGGCATAAGGTAGAGGTTGGGTAAGTCCACCTGAAACTTCATTTAGTGATTCAACACGTCCACAATGGAGATCTCAGACCTAGAAAAGATTGCACTATTAGCCCTCAAGATAGGACTCCAACTGTGCAAACTTCCCTAGTCCTTTGGCACTAAGCCACCTATATAGTTTTTTGAGGCCTTGGAATGGGCAAATAGGTACATGAAGGTCAATGAGGATGAGAGATGAAGCACATGGTTAGGATAGCATGGTTGATGGAAAAGGAAGTGTGACCATGCCAGCGGAGGGGAACCACGCTCCCCAAGTGATCGGGACAGCATGGGCATCGATAGGGCGACGACGAGTCTAGTGGTTCCGAGGGTGGCAAAGAGATGACTCGAAAACACCTGAAACTGTGCGAAAACGAAAACGTGGAGTTGCCACCTAGTTTATTTAAAACAAAAAGACATGGAAAACCGTGTCGAAAGATCAAAAATCGAAATCGAATGCAAAATAAGATGACTCACACCCAATGGGTTTGACACACGGATCACGGCGAGCCGGAGAAAGGGTAAAGACTCTTATTACGTACAGGGAAGGTGTTAGGCACCCTCGTAAGCTCGATGAGTTGGTGTTTCTCGGTATCTCGCTCGCGTGCATGGAAATGTAGGCATTTGATGTCGGTGAATGGGATTATATGGATGATGCAAGGGAAATAAATCATATGATTAAGGTAACAATCCAAACTAAAAGAAAAGCATAATCGAATCAGGAAACAACAAGTAAAGCACAAGATGGAAACCAGGTAGGCCCACTGGCTAGGCTAGGTCGGAGTTACACCCTGGATGACCTACGCATGTGCCATGTGCGCGTTGCTCGTGCAGCCCAGACTCGCGTTCCTAGGGATGCCATGACCGTTTCCCATCATGGCCATACCCACAATACAAAGACACCATTGTGAAGTAACCATCGAGGTGTGGGGAAAGAAATCACACTAAGAGCTCATGCATGCACCAAAGTCAAGGAAACCAAAACTTAATGGAGAACCCGAACCATTAACAAAAAATCCGAGCAAACTAGAGAATGAAAACATGCCAGAAGAAATAAAACATGCACGAATGACCTATAGTAGGCCAAGCAACCTTGGTTTGGTAGGACCCGACCCTATGCATGCCCTGGTCTATACGCGCATGTGGGGCGTGCAATTGCGACGTGTGCATGAGACAGGGCCAGGCCCGCCTCCTTCATCATTTCCTCCCCGAAAGGTGGAGCATCTTTGGGCCTAGGGATATGTCTGGAAGCTTGGGAGGACCACCATGGCACGATGCCAATGCAGAACTAGTGATGAAAAAACAAGGGTTCCCTTCCCTATCTCCGTCGCCGGCGTCAGCATCGACTTCCCTCTCGCGAGCCTCTATGGGAGATCTTCTATACGGGAGGTCAACTCAGTCACTTTGGGGAATGAAGAGAGAGGAATAGAGACCGTTGGACGTCCACATCATGAGCTTAGGGGTCTGGGCGACATCATGCCAGCGATCGACGTCTGTTACCGGAGATAACGACAAGATGCACAAAGCACAAGTGAAAACCGAATGGGAACCACACAGGAGGAAAGCAAATGCAATACTTGCAACTCCTATAATGGTCCGGGAGGAAGCGTTGTACCTGTGGATGGTTGGGGAAGCATCGTTGGCATCGGCGAACGGGAAACTCCAGCGAGGTGGCGGGAACGGCTGTCCGGAGGAAGAGGAGTTTCCAGAATGGCTCGGGACTCCAAGGAGGGGTTCAAGAATGGCTCGGGAGGTGGAAGACAAGTGGCTTCTCACAGTAGGGGTGATGGGTTTTCCTTCTTCGGCAAGACTGCTCTTAGGTATTCTCCACTCTCCAGCTCAGGAAATGTCTAGGTGCCTTGGTTGAGGGAGCTCGGCATCATTTTGGTCGTGACTCCTAGTGGTAGGTGGAGATGGCAGGGCGTGGGGGCAGTTGTCAGGGATGGTTGGGGAAGGCTCGTCGGCACAGCTGCAGGCCTTACGTGTTGGCGAAAGCCACGCAGGGTGAGGGAGGATGATGACAGGGCGTGGGAAGGCTGAGGGATGTTAGGCACTCTGGGAGATAAGTCGACATTGCATGCACGGCGTCGCTCATACGAGGTCCGAGGTCGTACAACGAAAGCGACCAGTCAGGCGGCTCCCGTAGTGCCCTGGCCCTAACGTCTACTTTGGTCACGCCTATGGGCCACGCGTGTCGTTGGGCCAGAGCACACAGGCTTGGTTTTTAGGTTTTGGGCTTAGTTGGATGAATGGTTTTAAGGGTAATTAGGGGTTTTCTGGGTTGGTTTCGGTTCATGGGTTTGGTTGGGGAATTGGGGTAAGTCCGGGTTAGTCGTCCAGTTGCACTCTCTGGTGGATCCGTCTGCCAACATTGGCCAAAAACCGGGGTGTCTACGGATGCCCCTCCCTGAGCGAGGTCGAGGGAAACAAGACCGCTGCTCAGGGTTGAGAGAAGACACCCCGTTCTAGTCAAACAGGAAAGAAACTTGCTATTGGCCATAAGTCGCTTATCCGGTGGATGCACCAAAGGTTGCGACTCGCATGCCATGGTGCAGATGCTAGTGCCGGTGGTGTCCTTCTAAGATGTCGAAGTGATCACAAGCCAAAGCCAGGCAGGTATGCACATGATTTTGAGCGATGCGAATGCTGGTATATGTGTTGTTGATGCTGAAGTGCTACTGTGTTGTAAGTGAGTGCCGATGAAGTGTGCATTGCAAATGTGTGATGTGCTGATAATGTGGGGTATGCCTGATTACAATGCATGTACTGTGTAGAGGATAATTGGTACATGCAGATGCAAATGGATGTTGTGATGCTTGATGAGTTGACGGACTCATTGCCGGACAATTTCGGTTATCAGCCTGAGGAGAAGAGGGGCGTGGCAAGGCTGACAGGCTTGCCCACCGAGAAAGTGACCGGTGACGGAGGTGATCCGGGTATTTAGGGTACCAGCCCAAAAAAAGAAGGGAGACATCCTAGGTCTTGTCGCTCGAATGGGGTCCTAGGGGACGACAAGATATCAAACTCGTTAGGTTGACAAAAGGAAAAAAGATAGAACCTAGTCACTGTCGACGTACAGACAGATCAGCTAGGAGTGGACAGAAAGGGGAGAGTTGGCAGGTTATCGGACTTGCCGGGTCGACAAAGAGGGAAAGGCAGAACCTAGTCACCATCGGTGTGCAGATAGGTTGGCTAGGAGCAGACAGAGAATTAACCGAGTCATTGCCAGGATACAGGCAACGACTAGGAACTACCAAGAAAGAGTGAACTGAGTTGTTACCAGGATATAGGCAACGACTGCGAACCACAAAGAAAGAGTGAACCGAGTCGTTACCAGGATACAGGCAATGGCTGGGAACCATCAAGAAAGAGTGAATCGAGTCGTTACCAGGATACATGCAACAGTTGGGAACCACCAAGAAAGAGTGAACTGATTCGTTACTAGGATACAGGCAACGGCTGGGAACCGCTAAGAAAGAGTGAAACGAGTCGTTACCAGGATACAGGCAACGACTGGGAACCGCCAAGAAAGAGTGAACCGAGTCATTACAAGGATACAGGCAATGGTTGGGAACCGCCAAGAAAGAGAAACAAGCTGCTTGTTTGATGCTACCTTGCTCGGGGCGCTTTTCGCACTTTGGCAAGGCAAGGGTAGATCTGTAATCTGCCAGATTCCACTGAATTATGCATGCAACTGGCTCTGCTCCAAAGGGTGCCTCTACAAACTGTCACAGGGCATGCGAGAGCCTCTAGTAGACGATCCAGGCTCAAGAATCCTCTACGCGTTGATAGGGTAAAACAATAATTTTGCCTTGAACTATCGAGTTCTAAAAATACTCGAGCATAAGATGGATTCTAGTGTAAAGGGGCATTACTGATCTCCCAAAGGAAGTCAAATCCGGTAGGCAATTTGTTCTGATAAAATAGGACCTTGCAATTAAAGAAATAGTAGGGGTTTTTCTGTAAATTTTCCCCAGACTGTCCTCTGAGCTCAAACTACTATTCCACAGGTGATGCCCATGCTATGGATAAACACCAGAAGTATTCTCTCCACTTTCGACTACATGCACTGAGCTTCGGTTAATAGAGAAATTATAGGGGCCTCTTTGCAAAATTTCCAATTTGACCCATTCAAGAATTTTCTAAAGTAATGGATAGCCTGATGCTAAATTGAGTTCATTGGAACAGTCCTGGTAGGCGGAGCCTGACAAGAGAAAACTTTCTGGCACTTGGAGAAGCCTAAGGACTTGTTTGCAATTTCTGAAAACTGTTGTAAAAATCTACAAAACTGGCTGTCGGGGCCGATCCAGGTGGCGATTCCTATCCTAGAAACCTTGACTACAGTCCTGGAGGTTGCGCGAACTTTTCTGGCCCTTCCAACTACCGAGGGATGGTTCTGCCCTTCATTGGGTAAATTGTAGTTTGGTCCAAAGTTTTGCGAAAATTGCTAGGGGGCTGGAGCAAAATTTTCAAAACATGCGGGACGCACTGGCAGTTGCTCTTGCGTGAATGGGTGCGTGGTGGTTGGTCTGGTCTTCTTCAAAACTCCTGTATGCCTCTTTTGTTTTCCATGCAAGCTTCAAACAAAAGGAAATAAACTCTTCACTTAAAACCCTGCAAAAGCCCAACGAGCCACCATTCTTCTCCCTTTGTTTCTTCACCTTCTTCTTCCTCTTCTCACACCGACGAGCGGCTAGGGCTTAGAGCACACGGCGGAGCTCGGTGTGGGCGTGACAGCACAGGCGTAGGTGTGGGGGACGTCGCAAGAGGAACGAGAGAGGTCCACGGGCATCGACGTAGAGTGGCGGCGGAGCGATTTAGGCACTAGGGAATCTGCTTGGACTGCGCGCGCGTCGCTGGCGTGAGGGGAAGCGACGGTGGGAATGGTACACTCTTCTCCCTCTCCTGTTTCCCTTTCCTCTATGTTAGCTTGTTGCATACTTTCCTTCTCACTTTGGCACTTTGTGTCTCCTACGGGCACATCCATCTCTTCCTCCTACGTCGCGGGATGTCCAGGGTTCCCCGCCGACAAGGTGGCAACCGGTGGTCGTGGGCTGGTGGTCAGCCTTGGTGAGGAGGTCGGGGCTGGGGTTGCCGAACGGTGTTCATGATAGAGGTCGGGCTGGGGTCGCCATCAGTGTCCCACCTTGCTCGCCACACCATGCTCATCCATACATGTGCACATAGACAAAAGCAAAATTATACTTGTTTAGATAATTCTGACCGTACAACCATGACATCATACTTGAATAAGTATTGTAAAAACACCATGCATGCTTAAAGAAAATGTGTCATCATGCCTGCTCGAATGACACAGTAAAAAAAGACACCAAGACTGTTAGGACAATATCACTGTGAAAAGTCACCATGCTTGCTTGAAAAAATTAATAATGTTTGAATAAGGTCGTGATATGTCACCGGTTTCGTGCCTGTACCGGCGTTCCCCACAATTTAAATGTCAGGTCCTCGGATAAGAGAACTTATATTTTCCTTTACTGCCTTTGGTTACTTTGACTACTTGTGTTTTGATGCAACGGTCAACCACAACCTTGTCTTGATAACATGCTCACTTAATCATGATGGTGCGTTGCAGTCTGAGTTTGAGGTGAACCATGCGAGTGGGATTGCCTCCAACTCGTGGGCCTAGGGTCACGGGTCTAGCTCACGATCTGGGGTGCCTTTTGGTTCGCAGGCTCAGGGCCGTGGGTTCAGTTCGTGATCCGAGGCTGCTTCTAGCTCCCGGGCATCGGAGGTGGTGATGCCCAATATCCCTGAAGATGTAAGAAAGCCCAAAACTCTACCTACTTTGGTCTTTTCTTTGTGCATACTTTATGTTTCTTGTACTGAATTTCTTTTGGCAGGAATCTGGGAAATTCGGGGGCCGGTTGTTGGATGAGAACCATATCAGCAACCGTGATGGCTTTGAGGTAAGCAATGTCCTGTTCTGCACAAATTTGCATGGTTTAATTGATTTCTGACTTTGCCTTTCTTTGCCCCTCAGGTCGGTGATACTGGGCAGGTGATGCGGTGTCTCTGGACACCGATGCCGGAGCATTTTGAGCGCCTCGTCGGCTTTCTGAAAGAATTCTTGTTGCACCGCAGTCCGTTCGAAAGTCTCCTGCACTTTCAGGCTGTTCACGGGCACTATGTCTTTTTCCAGGCGCTTGCGGAGCGACAGTGGCATGAGACTCACACCTTCCATCTTCCCTTCGATGATATGAGGATCTTGTCGGAGCACTGGGAGCTGCTGATGGGCTTCTACTTTGGGAAGGAGCCTATAGTTGGGAAGGCTTCCTTGGGGTTTGCCAAGGTCACTGAGCTCCTAGGCCGTGAGTGTCCACCGCTGACTTGGTCTATGCACTACGTTCACTATAGCTGGATCAGAGAGTGGAACCTGTTCTGGCCAGATCTAGCACTAGGATCGAGGGAGGCGGAGTTCGTATTACGCCATTTTCTGATGGAGCTGATGGCCCTCATGTTCTACGACACCTTTGGGTACTGCATTTCGGCGGACTAGCTGATTTACCTCACCGACTGGGACCACCTGGAGCGGTATGACTGGGGTGGTGCTAGTTACACTTATATGCTCTGCAGCCTAGACAGCGTTGTGAAGAGCAACCAATGGTCCCACGTGGGGCTATATCCGCTACTGACGGTAATCCCATGTGTTGTCTTCTTTAGTTTAGTAGTATGATTATGTCTTGACCTGTTCTTCTGTATTTGCAGTATTGGTGGATGAAGCACTGCATGCGGGGACATTATTTATTCCGTCTCCGCCTCAGACTTCTCCCGCTCCCTCGGTAGTGGTGTGAGCCGGACCACCACACAGCAGCTAGGGTATACCACAATGAATCGTATCGCTACCTTTTGGACCTCCTGTCAATCCATGATGTGAGTTTGCAAACTACCCCTTGGCTTACTACTTTCCCTGTTTTCTGATATCCTGTTGGGCTAACTTGTGTTCTGTTTTACCTTGTACAGGTTGAGTTGAGGCCTTTTGAACGGTACGGTGGGCTAGACTGGGAGCCTTTGAACTCCACCTGGACCTACTGCTGGAAGTAGATGAAATTCTTCTGCTTCAAGAAATCTACGTTCTACCTACCCGACTGGGTTCGCCATCAATTCACTCTAGAGTTCGGCATTCCGCTTCAACCTCCTACCGAGATGGTACCCTGGGCCAACACCCGTGTGAGAGCTCGCTCTATTGCTGCTGAAATCATGGATGACCGAAGCCGGTATATCCTCTGCCCTGCTAGCTATGACGAGTACTAGAAGTGGTACGAACGGGCCTGTAAGCCGTACCTCTTCGAGGAGGACCTCCGGGAACAACAGTGGGATATGTGGTTCTCAGAGAATTGGGCCAAGGTAAGCCTCTACTTACTGCTTGTGGCAAAAACTGATCTTCACGATTCTGGCTGTTCTAACAATAACTGGTTGCTTTGTTTTAGCGGTTCGAGGGTAGGCTGAGCAACTTCTACGCTCGGATGCGGTAGGCCAAAGTAATGAATTCTTCCCCTTCACTTTAACTTTCAACTGTTCATATCTAATTGTTCTGACAGTAGCTTCTTTATCTGTAACAGACCCAACGAGAAGCTCGTGGGGAGGTAAGCACTTATTCTGTGTTTACTGCATTCTATGTACATGACTGACCCTCTTATCCCAGGGATACCGGCTAGAGGACGTCGTCTTAGGGAACAGTGGCGACGACGCTGACCCCGACCTTAAGGAGGATACCTTTGCTATAGGGGACTTGATGGGTGCCTCCACTTCCGCACCCTCCCGTGCTCGAGCAGCATCAGTTGCGACTGCTCGACGGCTTCGACGCAAAGGCGATCATTGCTCTGATCGTGCTTCTCAAGAGCGGGAGATGGATGAGTGTGAAGACGAGGCTTGGGACTGATTTGTTCAATCAACTGTGTCTCTATGTTTGTATCTTGAAGCATTTTGATTGTAAACTTGGATTCTGTAAACTTGAATTGCCCTTTAAGTGGCTGATGAACGCTTTCAAATTGCTGGCCTCTGGTTGTCTGGCCCTTGTGTTTTGTATGTAAAACAATAGTGGTTCAATCCTTTTACGCTAGTTAGGCGAGCCCTTAGAATAGCAGTGGCTCGGTTAACGAGCCCTGTGCCACATGGGCATGTGGCCTGCGTGCCTCAACAGTGCAGCCTTGATGAAGCTCTAAGTCCCTGGTGGACATGTGCAAGCGGCACGCACCAACCATTAGTGCCTTAGGTTGTAGGCCGAAAATTTCCTGGTGGAGACGTGCATGTGGCACGCTCGTCGCATAAGAGCCTTTATCACAGGGCCCAGCTTTCCTGATCAACACGCGCATATCCAGCGCGCAACTACGTCGTGCGTGACCTCTGACACAGTCACGGGTCATCGTCCTGTGGATGCCCACGGGCTCTTCTTCCTCTTTTAAGGTTGGCCTTGGATGAATGAGGGGGACACAACTCTCACACTCCCTCTAGTCTGAGCTCCTCAGTGGTCTTCTCTTCCTCCACCGGCGGTGTCTTCTCCTTTTCCGACGATGTCTGCTGCTTCTCCGGCGACGCCTTATTCGTTGCTTCTTCCTCCATCGATGCTCCATTCTTGGGTGTAATGATAAGGCTTTGATGGCAAGGTAGGTAAGCTGCAAGGCGTGGGTCCTTGACGTGACATGTCTTGTGGATTTTCTAGGGCTTCTTGACAATGGTTACTCCTCCCCATTGCTCGGATGTGCTGAGCTGTTGGATCAGCATGCTTTTCGACAACGAATGGGAGAGACTGCGGTATTATGGAATGTCTAGGCGTCTCTTGCGGATTGGGGATATCGAGGTGAACCGATATCTCCTAAGTGTCGTGTCTAGATTCTAGAAATCGGACCTCCATGTATTTCGGTTCGGTCGTTAGGAGTTGACTGTCACACTGGAGGAAACCAGGCAGATCTGCGACCTGTAACAACTGCTAGGGCCCTCGGTCTTCATACGTCGCGAAGGGTATGCATCCATCCTTTCTCAGCTAACTAGCATGAACACTATAGAATGCAGGAGGCACCTAATCTGTACAGACGGCTCTGAACCCATGCTGCGCTTGGACTTCCTTGATGAAGTGGTCATGAGGTGCTCTATGATGGGCGACGACCTTTTGTTGAGTAGTTTTGTCCTCCGTTTTCTTAGGGAGCTCATATTTAGCCATGGCCGGATGATTGTAGCAATTGAGGTAGTTGAGGTTGCTTTGGCCGTGGTGAGCAAACAAATAGATCTGGCTCTCGTGATCCTGGCTAAGACTTACTGGGGCTTGGATCGTGCTCTCCACTGGTGTCGCCACTTCTATGGTATGGAGCATTAGTGCAGGTAGCTTTGAATTCTGCTGCTATTGGCACATCTGTATACTGACTTAGTGCTTGGACAGGCGTGGCTGGCGGCTCACATGGGAGTTGAGGTCTTGCGCCCCTAAAGACCAGCATTTGCGGCCTACATCCTAAGCAGACACTCTCGGACCATCTCCAGAGTACAGGAGTTCTACGAAAAGCTGGAGGGGCTATTCGGGAGTCTGATCTCCTGGCGGATCGTCTTGTCAACTGTGGAGCATTTCACTGCGTTCTTCAATGATACTGACATGAGGGTGGTCGTTCTTCCTGGCCTGATCGGAGGAGTGGACTATCATCCTACTAGTGTACTACGCCAGTTTGGTTTCCGCCAGGATGCTTTTGAACAATCTCCCATGCTTGCCATGTTTCAGCTGTACCCCTAGAATTTGATTGCCATGACTACAGAGTTGGCTCGCCTGCTACGAACCGGTGTGAGCTCCAGCGACCTAACTCTGTTGAGAGGCACGGGCTGCTCTGAGGCATATAGGACGTATACATAGGTGGACTGGCCAATCAGCGAAGTAGCTCCTAGTGCCCCTCTGTTCAACGGTTCTAGCAGCTCGAAGAGGCCCCGAACTGGATGGAATAATTGATTTGAGCATATCTAGTGCTCTCTTGTAATTTCTTTCAATGCTTGTACTCTTGAACTTGAATTTAAATGAAGAGTACGTGCTCTTCTACTGTGTGCCCTTTATTTCCTTCTGTGACTGGCTTCTTTGAATAGCTCCCCTGTATCATTGGGACCAACTAAAACGTCTACTCCTTTTGAAAACGTAGATTGGATACATTATCATGACTTGCCAGGTTTGACCTCTACGTGGGTATGTGGAAGGGGTCGTTTTGCTGCATGCTGGTCCCTAGCATCTCTAGCAAAAATGTACATGACCTACGCATTGCTGCCACGAGGCTCCCAGATGCTGGGTCCATGCTGAAGTTCCCTGGTTTCCGGAGTCTTGATCAGGAGCGTTGCTGGGCTCGATGATCTTCCTCTCCATTTCCCCTCTCAAACCTTTTATGTGGAGCTACAGATATGCACTAAACACATGGCCTGAAACACCTAGTAAAGCGTCTACTTATGAAAACGTAGCTGGTATGCCCCTAGCTGTTGATGCTCTGCTGGAGTCTGCCAAGTGGGTAGTTGACATGCCCTTGGTTGGAGGTGAATCATATGGGTAGCTGACATGCCCCTGGTTGGAGGTGAATCATATGGGCAGTTGACATGCCCCTAGTACTGGAGGTGAGCCGTCGATGTAATCCAAGAGGACAGCTGGCATGCCCTTGGCTAGCAATTGGGCAAAGTACTATCCCGTGATCACGGTGATGGGGGAGTAATGCAGATGTAGATGCATGGTTGTGCTTACTTAGCTATGCTAGACCTTCAGCATTAGGAAAGCTTTGATGTCTACCAAAAAGGGAATGGGCGGATCCTGTTACCCGAAAGACTCTATCCGGACCTCGAACTGACGAGTGGCACTCCGGGTGACGGGGCGATTGTGCTAGGACAGTGGATATTGAAATGATGGATAACTGGGTGGTAAGTGTTTAAATGGTGATAAGGCTAGGACTTTGCATCAGACTTCCGGGTCCCACACCTGCTTTTTTGCATTATCAACTTTTCTTTTGCTCCCTCATAGGTGTGTAGGTTCACTCTACTCCCATTGGGGGTAATGAACGCCAAGGTGGGAGGCTCTTACTATGAAGAGGGGCTAGTCCTTCAATGACGTGGGGGCTCAGGTGTATGCTCCAACTCCTCCCTAGGGTATAGTAGGGGTAAAGTTGGCTCACACATCTCTCTCTAGGGCTGACTTTTGTCTTCGACTTCTGTCTTCTCATTTCTTTTGTGCCCTCTTTGCATTATGATTTTTCTTGCTCACTCTCGCTCACACCCTAGCATTTTATCTCCCTCTTGGAGGTGTGGGTTGTTGGAGAGTTTGAAGACTACGTCATGCTCATGATTGGGGGGGGGGGGGGGGGC
>JAMKQA010078609.1:0-23725 GCA_024699735.1 Posidonia australis | reverse complement strand
TTTTTTTTTTTTTTTTTTTTTTTTACGTTACTATTTCACGGCCCGGTCCGTTACTGTTTTTTTTTTTTTTTTACGTTACTGTTTCACGGCCCGTCCGTTACTTTTTTTTTTTTTTTTTTTTTACGTTACTGTTGACGAGCCCGGCCCGTTACTGTTTTTTTTTTTCTTTTTCCGTTACTGTTCGCGGTCCGGCTCGGCCCGACCCGGTGTTTTCCATGGGCCAAATTGGGCCTACTACGCGGGCCTTGGTGGGCCTACCCGTTTGGCCTGGCACGGCCCGCGGCCCACGACGGGCCTGGCCCGACCCGACCCACGTCAGATTTTTCCGGGCCCGGGCTGGGCCGACCCGACCCGATTTCCATGTCTACCCAGTATGTGCCCCAAAGCAATAACAAAATTGACAAAACTTTACAAGGTTAGGAAAACTTAAGGAACCACAATCACCGAAAAGCCAACACACACAATTCGATAATACCAGTGGAAGATGCCATTTCAAAAGCTTTCTTTTCTTTTCCCTTTTGAAACCTCATGCTCATAAGTAAGTATTTATGCACAAATCTAGAAACCTTTTCATCTAGACTTCTAGTCCAATAATTCATTCCATTATTACAAATCACAAGAAACCAAGGCTAGAAACTAGCTCAACCACAATCTCAATCCATATCTCAAAATTGGTCGTATCACCCGAGCCACAGGCGAACGACTTAGCCACAAGCAGTTGTCGAGGCTCCATCCTTGACTACATTGTAGTGCCTCGATGAACCACCCCGTGTAGGAATTCAATCGCCCCAACCACAGCCTCAAAAGCGTACCCTCAATGGTACAAGCACGGAGTGCGTCCGCACGACACCCTGGTGCTCAAGCACTTGGGGACTCTTACCCCAGATCCAACTTGCATCGGCACTAAGGGTAGTCTGGGTCTACTGTACCTAGGGTCCTACAGTACCACCATAGTCTTGAGACTCCTACCCCGAACTGGAACTCGGTAAGCATGACCAAGAACACGTCCTTGACATTTCCTGTTGGCAAGCCCTGGCCTAATTGTGTCTCCTACAAATCTCAGAAATCTTTATTAAAACCACATGCAGTTTTCATTTCAAATCATTTTGCAAAACCAGTTTTCACTCATAAAAATCCTTTATAAATCTCACACATCATTATTTATATTTATTATCTATGGTTCTCAAAACCATTCATTCACATTCTCATTCATTCCATGGTTCATCATACCATGTATTCACCCCACTCATGGGTCCACATTCATTTCCACATATTCCATGTTTAACAATTTATGGAAAACATCAGTAAAACAATATGTTTACATGAAACATCTCATAAATCATTTCTATGTATTTCACACATTTATCATGCATTTATCCCATTTTATCAGCATTTTACAAAATATTTTTTAATATAGTTCTGGGTCATGATTTGACATACAGAATAGGGTCCCGGTCTACCAAAAATCCCTGATTCAATCGATCGAAACCTTTCAGTGGCCTAAAACCTTTTATTAGTTCCCCTACCAGAACGTGTTGACCGACCTTAGCCAGTCGTCTGAAATCTCCTGATTCGGTCGACCGAAAACCTTTGGTCTTTCAAATTAGTACTTTAGGGGACCCCAACTGGGGCATTTTGGCATACCGAACCCAGTGCGGCATACCACTTTCTACGATTGTAGAAAACAAGCCCCAGCCCATGCCATCTCTCCTCCCCCAAGTTGGAGTAAGGGGCGGACCTACTAAACAAACCTCATAAATCATACGTAAATCATGGGGTGTAGACCTCTAAGTCTACTTCAAAACCCCACAATCTGTTCATAAAACCATTAGGCATAAAACCATTAGGCATATTGTTCTATAGAAAATCACAAAGACATAGAGCTCATACAAAGTTTCTGTAGCATGCATTTGAAATCATTAACAAAATCCCACGAAATCAATATGAAATTTCATGATCTCATGATTTCATGATGTTATGCATCATTTAGGCATGATTTATCACATTAATCCATTAAGCCCTAACTGAGAAATGGACAAGAGAGGGGAACACGTACCTTACTTCGGTGAGCCCGTGTGCCTTTAACGTGGCTCCTCTAGTGGTGACAAGCACATCCTCCTCTCCTCCGACACAAGGCTCCTCTTTTCTCCCTCACTTGGTTCACCTCTGGTTCCTCCTCTCCTCCTTGGGTCCTAACCTTCCTCCGCTTTGTGTCAAGCCTCCTTAAATCCTCATTGCCCCACTTGCAACGTCTTGGAATCCCGCTGGCCATCACTACCAACCTCTTTGCCATGGACGAGATAAAGCATGCAGGCCTCCTGCTAGGGCTCACGGGTGGAGAAAGATGGGAGCTCATGAGTGAGGGGTTTGGAACCTTGACCCAAAACCCAAACACAAACCAAGACCAAGTCTTAAGTGGGTTTCACCCTCAAGCATGGGTCCCAAGGTGCACATACAAGCCCACATGAGCCAGAGAAGTCACACAACCAGGGGAAACCAAGAATACAAATACACTGGGAGAGACCACAACAACAAACACAACCTTGGTTATCCATTAATAAACCATAATCAAATAATACAACAAATTCCATAGTATTACATTAAATGGAAAATCAGGCACAGATGTTACAAGACGTCAAGCTAGGTACACACTCCATTATATTCTATCTCTTTTTGTTCAACTGGAGTGATAGGAGCATGATAGTCTGTTGTGGATGCTTGGTCAATTTTTAGAGAATTTATGGAGGTTTTTAATGAATTTAATGTGTCAAATGGTCATCTCTGTTCTTATTGAGTGAATAGTGATTGTTGGTTTCATTTGATGATTTCTTGAGTTATATACGATGAATTCTTGTGATTTTTGCTCCAGACTGTAGAACTCGTCAAGTTCTTCAGTTTGGTTTGTGTTTCATGATTTTTGGCTTCTTGTATGATTTTTTGTTTCAATAATATAATCTTGGTTTATACTATTCAATTAATTGGTTCCATGGTGATTTCTTGAGACTAGGTCGTCGGATCTTTGTGATTCTTATACCAAATTATAGGGCTCATCAAGACCTCCAATCTAGTATATTAGTTTGTGAGTTTTGGTGCCTTGTACAAGTGTTGGTCGACGTTGAATGTCGACAATCGTAATGGGTGCTCTGGCTTGCACCTATAGGCTGCCTGTTTGGGTTGGCCCACGTGTAGGGTGCGTGAGAAAGTCCTACGTGCCATTATTGTGGGTTGGGCTTGGTAGTGAACCCAACCATGCCCACTTTTGATGGATTTTGGCCTAGTTTTTGATAATGTGGGTGTCGTTGGCTAGTGTCTAAACATTGTAGGTGACCTTGGAATGTAAGCGATTAGGACAATCATTAGAAATGATTTAGGAGTTGCCTAAAAACAAGTTAGCAAGATTCCCTTAGGCAATGTGTAGAATAATAAGCTATAGAACTTAGAAATATTAAGTTCTCCCCTTTAATGGTTTTGATTGAACAATCGGGTTTGTAACTAACCCTAGGATTGGGGTTTGGGATGTGGTCTAGTGTGGTGCATTGAATTAGGTATTTAGTGACATTGTTTGGGTGTTTGACACCGAGCAAGTTGTGTCTAATGAAAGACACAGGCCAATAGGTGTTTTACACTTGGGCACTAGAACTTGGAGTTCTGGTTGTGTTCTATGATAGTGTCTGGCCTTGTAAGTCAAGTGGGACTTTTAGGCTGTGTTTTGTGGTATTTTGTGGCTTTATTTTAATGGTTTACAAAATATTTTGAAAGAAGGGTTTTGGGGAAAATTACAGTTTTTTTTAAAGGTAGTTTTCAAAGAATTTTGAAAAAGAGATACACGGATCTTGATGGTATTTCTTTGTATAGTATTTCGTGTTGTCTTAGAGATAATTTTCATAATGTTTTTAAAAATGGTTTCAAAAAGATTTGGAAAAGAAATGCATCAGTTTGCAAAAATTTTGAAAAGTGTTTTCTATTTGGTGGTGGATCAATAGACTGAATGGTCGTGTTGCCGAGACTAGGGGATGTTGGCTGCATTCTTGATTGGTCAAGCATGTCCCTTAGGTTGAGGTCTTGAGACCATGAGGTTGAGGCAAGTGTTTGTCGGATCTTGGAGGTATGATACTCCTTGATTGTTGTCTACGAGGCCGAGGTTGAGGTCCATCGGTTGCGGTGCAGACTGGACTTAAAGGGATGACACTCCTCTTGCTTTGAGTGCCAAAGGCCCAGGGTACTAAATGTACATAGTGGCATCGAGGCAGCGGACTCAAGGAGTACGAGACCTTTGTGTAGCTGAGCGTGATACCCTAGTTGGTACGAGTACCCAGACTGGTGGGTGCTAGCTGAGCTTAGGGGTGAGGAGCCTTTAGTTGTTTAAGGCAATGAGACTGAGACTAGGATGTCAAGAGGAGGCATACACTGTGGTATGGTCCTGAAAGAGGACGACTTTCTCGAGGAGGGATAGCATGGTACCTACAGGGAGACAGGATTCTAGGATGGGCATGCTCCTCACAAGGTGGTTTGTTCGTGGCAACGCTAACACCATTGGTCGCACTTCGGTGGACTACTTATTGATGAGTGTCGGTTGCTTGGCACTAGGTAGCACAACATGTTGTTGAGGATCGTTTTGAGAGGTGGGATCGGGAACAAATGGTTGCGATTGTCCATGGCAGTGTAGTTGAGAGAAGCAAGAGTCTTCAGTAACTACTTGTGAACAGTGCTTGTTTGTGACTTGTGTTGTTTGCACCTGTGAGTGGCATTGTGATTTTTGAAATATGGACTTCGTGTGGCTTTGGAGCAAAGACTCCGTGTTTGATATAAATTTAGTGAGTGTGAGTGGTTTTGGACTTTATTTGGTAAGTGTGGCCATTTCAAGTGTTTATAAAGCTTTTGAAAGAGCATGCATATGATTTTCAAAATAAAGAAAAGAAAATGTTTTCAAAGTCATAGTTTTAAAGAGATTCGTTGCTTGCTATGGAATAGTGTATTACCCTATTGTGGTGTGGCGGCATCCAAGAGAGATGCTAGAGTGTTGTGTGATTTAAGTGGGTTGTGTGCTGGGTGACCTTTCAATGGTCACTCATGTGTGTTTGTTTGGTGCTTTTCACAGGTGCAGAATAGGAATAGGAGTTTACTAGTGCACACACAAATGGAGTCACTTGACCACATATCAAGGGTTCTAGGTAAGTAAGTAGTTTAGTTTAATTCAGTTAATAGTGTTTCTATTTATGTTGTTTATTGTTAGATTTAATTTTAGAGTTGATGTTATTAATATTAAAAATATAATAAATAAATAAATAATGTGGCTAGATTTTGGAGTAGCAACTTAGGGGTCATTACATTATAAAAAAAAGGGGGATGGTATAGAGTTGAGGCATGTATGTAGAAAAAAAAGAGAAGAGAGGAGAAAGCTCAAGAAAGGTGAGGAAAAATAGGGGTGAATAAGAGAAAGAGAGATATAGGAAGAGAGAGGGAGAGGAAACTAAAAGGAGAGAGAGAGAGAGAGAGAGAGGTTGCTTGTGCTAAGAAGAAGGACAAGGAAGAATCAGTGAAGGAGAAAAGGGGAGAAGAAAAAAGGAAGAAGAAAAGGAGGAATCAACATGAGGTACACGTCCTACTTTGTTATTTTTCCTTGTTTAAGCTCAAAATTGATACAATTATGTTGTGTGAGATGAGTTAAATGCATGGTAGAGATTTTGTGATTTTGGTGTGATTTTTAGTGGCTTTTTGAAGATTTTTTGAAGAAATATCTACTGTTGGTCCATTTTGAGCCCTCATGCGTTGGTCGTTTATATCTTGGGCTACGAGAGATGGATTTCCATGATTTTTGTCCCAAATGGTAGTACACTTTGAGTTTTTTGTTTTGATATGTTATGTGGGATGTTTGGTTGCATGTGGTCAAATCAGGTGGAGTTCCCAACCAAGCAACTTCACTACATTTCATTGGTTTTTCTACTATGGAATTGTAGCCTACGGTGTAAATACCTAGCGTAATTATCAAGAACAAATACCTAGCGCACATACCAAGTGCACCTTGGCCTAGTAGTGTAGCCAGTTTTGATTTTTAGTGGTTTTTGGTTGATTCTTTTGTAGATATACCCAGTTTGATAAATGAGTTGTGATAAGGAAATGTTTTTGAAAATGGTTTTGAGAAAATGTGGAAAAGATTTTAAAGGAATTGCATTGGTTTTCCAAACATTTTGGAAAATGTTTTCCGTGGTTTTTACTAGGAACCACAAAAGCCATGGATTGCACTAGTGGACCAGGGATGATTGATACCTCTAGAGGACTAGTTGCCAGTCTAAGGTCATGATTATTGAGTGGTAAGAGTCAGGACCATAGGATTGTACTGGTGGACCAAGGACAACTAATACCTCTAAAGGATCAAATATAGGTCCAAGGTTGTGACTACCAAGTGGTAAGGCCTAGGTTGGAGACCAAGGTGGCTTGAGTTGAGGACATCAAGAGGACATATTCGGTGTTTGTCCTAGAGTGGACCTTTGGAGGGTACTTAGAGTGAGGACCTAAGACGGACCAGCTCCTACACTAGGTGGCCGTCTGTGGTAGTGCAGTAGGCTTCGATGGTTGCTTGTGGTTGGTCAGTCATTGATGACCATAGTGACATGATAGGTTTTTGACGTTAGGTGCATGTGCTGTGGTTTTTTATGCTTGGATTCAAATTTTCTAGATTGGTCTAGAGATCCCTTGGTTTTTGAGATGTGGTTTTACGGTGGTTTTCTAGACTTGTTTTGGTGTAGAGCAGTTGTGGATGTGGGATTTTGGAGGAAGGAAACGATGTTTCTTCGGTTTCATCGTTTCATGACCCCACTTGTTTCCCTTTGATTTATATCCAATTCCTTCACTCCACAGATGTCAAAACTAGTGTGATCGCCACTCTCAGTTTGCTTTCACTAGCCCTCGAGACGCCTTGGAGAGATGTTGTGGTTGCGAGTTCAGCTACCTTAGGACGACTCTAGCGTTGACTAAGGGTGCCCGTACTGGTGAGCTTCTTTTTCTTCTTCTTCTTTTCCTTGTAAAACAATGTTAAAATAAAAAAATGTGGATTAATACAGTATAGTAAGTGGCTCAACAAAATAAATTACAGGCATGAAAATGAGAGGAAAAGATAAAGACATTGTGTAATGGGACTTAATAAAGATAAT
This sequence comes from Posidonia australis, assembly GCA_024699735.1. Taxonomy (NCBI): domain Eukaryota; kingdom Viridiplantae; phylum Streptophyta; class Magnoliopsida; order Alismatales; family Posidoniaceae; genus Posidonia; species Posidonia australis. Next base: position 16,574 of record JAMKQA010078609.1, on the reverse strand, counting down.
GGAGTGCCAAAATGGGATATCTACAGCAGCCATTCCAAGGGTGTATACGGATTTTCAAAGAATACACTTGTTTTGAAAGAAAAAGAGAGGATTTTGAAAGGCATGTTCTCATAAGAAATTGTGTGTCATTTGCTACAGACCTTTGCAACTTTTAGTGTCTACCTCCCTTGACATGGCTACTATCAAGACTTAGAGTGACCTCTCCCAAGCATTCCTAGAGTAGTATTCCTTCAACCATGACTCGATTCCTAAGCACAAGGATCTTGTCACAAGTCGACAGAGACCCCATGAGTTGTTCAAGGAGTACGTTGGCCATTGGTGTGCCCTAGCCTCCCAAGTGCAGGATAGACCGTCCAACGAGGAGTCTATCACAATAGTTATTAAGGGAATACAACTAGCGACTGAGGCTCTACTTAGTTTTCAACCCATCTCATCCTTTGCATCTTTGATTCGGGTCAGCACTCACTTGGAAAACTCACTACGTAGTGGGAATTTTCCCACACTCTCTACATTCGTCAAGCAGGCCACCACCTCCAATAGTAGCTATAGCAACACCTTCGACATCGACAACTCCGAGGTAGAAATCATGGCTTGCGTCCAACCTCCTACAGCGCTTGTCGAGGCAGAGAGTCAGCCTGACCTAGATCATTTAGCACTTGCATCTAGTTCTCCACACACTACACACACATCCTCAACCATCGAGCCTGTGCATCACGTTGCACTAGCTCGGCAAGGACTGCAACCTAGGCAAAAGTGGCCTCGTCGCACTAAAGGAGATTACACTCCTCTCGTAGAGCTGTTGAGCATCGATTTCCTCAATGTTGAGTTGTTTCTAAGGCTCTTGAACCCTCGTCCATTACCAGATCCTGTTCCCCGATGGTATGATATGAGCACGCACTGTAGCTTTCATCGTCGAGCTAGACATTCGACGAATGGTTGCATCACTTTGCGGGATGCCATTCAGAATTTCATCGACTGGAAGGTCGTCAACGTTGGCTCCTTGGAGGCGGAGCACTCCCCTGCATTTTCCCTGTACATACACCCACACCTGCACCTACACACCTAAACTAGCTTGGCACATCCTCACCTGAGTTTTAGATTTTAAGGATGTCGCGGCCTTGAGAGTCTTCGTCCTTTCACCTATTCCTTCTAGCTCTTGCTTTCCCTCGGTGAATCCTGTCGATCTCATCGATCAAAGTCCTTCTCGGTTCCTCTTTTCCACGAGGGCTCGGCCTAGAGATGGCCTACTCATAGTGCACCAACGGCGAACACAAACTGATAGTTTCAATGGTAGTCGTCTCAACAAACCAACCAGTAGCATGAATAAAGTAGCCAGTGGTAGGGACTGGAATTATATCCTTTTTCCCCTATTACCTCTATTGATTTTTCTTGTTCACCATCACCATGCATCAAAATACAAAATAAAAAATAAAAAAAATCAGAAAACCACAAAAAAATAGAAAATAAAAAAATATCAAAAACTAAAAAAAAACAAAATGCAAAAACCTAGAGAAAATTTAAAAATCGAAAAACACCAAAAATCAAAAAAAAATTTGAAAAGCACAAAACCAAAAAATTGAAAAATTAGGAAAACCCAAAAATAACTTGCATTATAATTTGCCCTATGAGGAAAATCAAAAAGCTTGCTTGCATCGGAGCAGACACCTCCTCCTAAATTGACACTACTCGGACAACCAAGTGAGGGCGCCACCACCATCGCATGGCCGAACGAAATGTCTAAACTCCACAATGGCCCTGTACGTCCATGAGTGAGATAAAATGCTAAAGTAACTGAGCAAGCGAGTAAAAGAAAAAATACATCCGCATAGGTATAAAAGAAAAAGAAGAAAGAAGGTGATGATAGAAGTCAGCCCAAGAGCAAGGTGTGCGACGTAACTCTACCCCTACCATACCATGGATAGGAGTCTCAGCATGCGCTTATGAAGCCCACATCTTTGAAGGAACTAGCCACCTTTGCTGCAGCAAAAGCCTCTAGCCCAGACCAGGCACCAATTTTCCTCCAAGCTAGGGATAGAGCAAGCCCGTGTGTCTATGACGTAGCAAAAAGTATCAGGGATCTCAAAAAAAAAGCAAGTACAGGATCCTAAAGAGTTTGGCATGAAGCCCAATCCATCACACCACTCAACACAGCAAATTTGAGCACCACCACTCACCCATCGAGAGCCACGCATAGCTTGCAAGTTTCGGTATGGTTCCTCCTTCTACAGGTATATAGCTTCCCAGCGTAATTGAGGGCAACAAACAAGCAAAAAACAAAAACAAACATAAAAATTGCATCTAGTCAATAAAGCATATTTACTTGCTAAACAATAGAAATCATCCATGATCCATCAGTGTACTTGCATGCAATAATAAAATCTACTCTAGTAATCATTTCTATGCATACCTTGCTTGCTCGAACCACTATGCTAGCATATTGCATTGCCTTGCAAGTTTTCACTAAACATCTTCAACCAAGGGCATTCCAAATGTTTCATGGTCAGAGCGCGCACAGAACAATTCAGCATAATGCACCCTACCTTCAAAGCTCAATTCAGAGCCATAGTCGAATATGCATGCCTTTAGAGACTCCAGCAAGCAAGTGTCATTTCTCGCCTCAGCCAGCAAAAGCATTAGAAAGTTTGGTGGTCTAGAGTGCCTTGCAATCACAGTCAGACCCCCCACATTCGCATCTTCTTTTTTGCATCTCCTTTTATTCCTATCTGGTCTTGTCTACCCACCACATTGGGTGGTCTGTGATGACCGACATGTTTGTATTTTGCCATTCCTTGGCAAAGCTTCAGATGTCTACTTTGAAACTTTTGCACACCCTCGGGTGGTATTCGGCATCTCCTGTGATAGCTCAGCTCGATACCAAGGGCATTTGTGTTTGCCCTAGTGTCTCTCGGTCAGTCCTCCACTTCTTCTTGCATTGTCCTTTCCTTGATACTAGGGGCATTTCGACTATCCTTCATATCATGCTCCTTCACATTTTGGACTGGTAACCCTAACTACTCGGTTGATATCCATCAATTGTCAATGCTATCCGCTTGGAAAGTCTTATCTTGTCATGCTCTGCTGCACTCATCATCCTCTTGTTACTAGGGATATTGTAGTTGCCTTTCAGTGTCATCTTGCCTGTGTCTGGGCTAGCACCCCTAACTACCATGAGATCGACTTCAGACCTCTGTCACACCTTCGAATGTAACATTCATATTCACATTCTTACATCCTGGGTGTCAAGCCCGTCAACTTGACACTACCTCCTCTTGTTAAGTAGGCTCACTGGTCTGCCATCTCCCTCTTGATACCAGGGCCAGTGTAATTGCCTTTCGATATCGACTCGCCTTTCTTTTGAGCTAGCAAATTTAATTGCCATGAGATCATCTTTAGACTTCTCTTGCACCTTCGGGTGTGGTACCCCATTTGCTCTTTGCATCCCTGCTGACAAGTCTATGGATTTCTCACTGCCCCTCTTAACTGGTAGGCTTGCTAACCTATCATCTCTTTCGTGCTTCAGCTTCCAGCAGCTAGGTCCTAGACTCACCATGTCCTTCCTCGAGCTGATTGCCCTAATTATTCGATCGACAAGCCTGTAAGACTTGCTACACCCCACTTCTCCTCGAGTTGATAACTCCAACTATCTAGTGATGAGTCTGTCAACTTATCATGCTTCTTCTGTTGGTTGGTGGGCCCATTAGCATTGTCTGATGCCCCTCCTTGTGCAAGTTTCATGGTCTACCATGCCTCTTGCAGGCTGATTAGCCCTTAACTTGTCACCCAGCACCGCATTAGCACATCATCACATCTCATCGCATCCCACCGCATATCACTGCATGCCCTTGTATAAGCATAGCCTATTCCATCCTGTGACCATGCCAATGGAATCTACATGACTCCTCGTGCATGGAAGCGCATGAAGAATCCTGATATGGTCACGGCAAAGATGGTGAATCCAAAGAAAGACACTCGACTTGAAATCACCAAACAAAGGCAAAGAAAAAGATAAGGAAACGGAGTCGCCAGCATGTCTTTTAACAAAAAGACGAGGAAAACTGAAAACAACGAAAACACAAAGAAAATAATGTGAAGAAACACATGTGTGCTCTATGCCTAATGGATGCAGCACGCAAATCACTTTGGATCAGAGAAAGGGTAAGGACTCTTGTTACGCATGGGGAAGGTGTTATGCACCCCCATATGCCTGAGAAATCGATCTTTTAAGGTTAATCGCTTGCTCATGAGCTATGTGTGTGCATGCCTGTCTACTTTTGATGCATATGCCTAATGTAAATGCGTGGATCTGATGTGAAAACTCTAGGAGAAATAAAGAAGAAAGTAAAGAAAATAATCAGAGAGACAATGTAGGCATTGAGAATGTCGCTTAATGTACACCCTTAGGCAATAAGAAATCAAGTAAACCAGAAGTATCTAGGGAGAAAACTCATACTGAACATTGGAAATCGTAAAATATTCAAGATAGTCAAAAAGGAAAAATAATTTGCATTTTGGGTCAATGTTGGCATTAACATGTCTGTTAATGTACGCCCTTGGGCGATAGAAATCTAACATAAAAACAAGACTATGAAAACCTAGAAAGCATGTGAAATGTGTTAAATCCAACATAGGGAAGATAAGGAGTAGATAGAATGAAATGAAGATGACCCAAGGAGTCAAACAAGGACTGGGAAATCAAGAGTAGACCAAATCAAGAAACAAGGAAACATTTTTATAATCGTCTGGATCTTAGGCCCCATGCCAGTGATTCTCGCCAACAAAACCAATTAGCTGTAATCGCCTACAAAAACCATCTCCTGTAACCGTTGGTTCTTGTCACCAAGATTGTATGCTAGTCCTTTCCGCCATTGGGATTCACGTGACCCTTCACCATCTTAGGTGGCAAACTCTGGTTGAAATCCTGGTCTGACGGAGTTGGAAGATTGGATGCTTGATCAGAGAAGCATGAGGGGTGCATGAGGAGTTCATTCATGCAATCAGATGGCGAAATGGTTTGCTGGATCTCCCGCCCCATCGACCTCGTTGGAGAACCGATCCACCGACTTGGACAGAAGATGATAAGCCCCACGAAGTTACGGCTGGGCAAGAGAGGAGAATCCAAATCTCTGATGAGTAAGAGCAAGTTCAGAGGAACATTTCCACGTGCTCAAATCACCGAACGTCATCCCAGATCGTTCCTCCTACCTAGCTCGCTAGTGTAAGCATCGGACAGCCAAGGAAGAGGACCAAGGAGCCTCACAATAGTCTGATGAGGCTCGGGAGATGGAAGGAGAGTGTCGGGAAAACAAGAACAAAGGAAGAAAAGCTAAATCAAGCATCAAACCGACGGAAAAATCGTCTGATCTTTCCACCAATCTACCTTGCCAACACACTCGCTGATCATCATCATCTGAGATCAGTGAGCTTCGTCTAGAGACCGATGAGGTAGGAGAAGCAAACAAGACAAACAAGCATGTTCTCGACAAAGCTAACACACTAGACTACTTCCTTCTGGCTTGCATTGCCAATGCCGAGAGAGCTCTGGCGAGCCATGTCATTCAGCCGACAACGACAGAGGAAGAGGGATGGTGAACGTCCACATCATGTAAGTGTTGATTCCGAAGGTCCCTGACCTTGTTCAATACTTCAAACACGTCATGAACAAGAAAGACAAAGCAACACTGATGATTTTGACAATCGTCTGTGTGGTAAAAAGCAAAGGAGTGTGCTGGATCGACTCAGCACACGCAGGTTCTAAGAACTCTACTGAGATGAGATTAAGGTTAGAGGCTCACCTGTAGAGGTTCGACGCCTAGACTTGGACTCTCTGGAGATAGCACGATGTTGACGGAGCTCATGGGAGGCATCGAAGTTGGACGAGAAATCGCCTGGAGCTAGGGAAGAACTAGTGAGCTGTGGATTTGCACTGGAGAGTGGCAAGGATGGCGATGTCCCCTCTCATGTGGCACGAAGGGGTTTAAATAGGCAATGGGGACAAATTGAAGCCACTGATGCATAACTGCTGATGACGAGCGATGGCAATGGGTTTCGAAGGCTGCAAGGGTAAATTCGACGTTCGATTTAGGGCACAATGGTCCTTGGAGGCTAAAGAGTAAGAAGAGGATCAATCCTAGTCGTCCCCATCAAAAACTCAAATAGCTAAATGGCAAGAAGGACCTTTGCACCCTCTGGTATTGAAACAGGGCACTTCGCCAGCCATTTTCGCCACTTAAATCCATCGACAACGCATGTCTAATGATCCCGCCACTAGCATCTGCTTAGAAATACTGCTTGGCCCAACAAAAGTCAATCAAAAAGACCTTGAGCCTGTTGACCAACCTTTTAAGGACCAACCAGTAGCCAAGGGCTATGATGGATGACGTTTATGTGGTTTTGGAAGTTTTGGGAGATTGGTAAATATTTTTGGGGTATTCTAAGATATTTTGGGAAAAGTAAATGGGCCCACCAGCTCCACAGCCAATGATCTCTCTCCTGAGTCCATTCGAACCAACCTGTAAAACCTAGGGTGTCTACACATCCCATTACACCTCACTACATACCATTGCATGTTATTATATAGGCATTGCATTTTGTCGCTTCGCATTGCACTAGCATTGCATCAACCCTGCATTGATGTTCCCATAGCATCATAGCATTACGCCCAAACTCTACATTGTTGCATCCGACATTGCGAGTTCAACGTTCCACCCATAGCATTGCATGTCAATGACTTGTCCTTGGCACTACCTATTTGGCGTGGTACGCACCACATCATGTGCCCGACACCACGTGCATTGACTATAATACCACCTTACTTGTATCATCACCTCGTTGGCATCGCATGCTCAGCATGCCTCGTGCAGCATTGAGTGCTAGTGATTCTTCCTTGGCACTGCCTGCTTGACAAAGTATCCTTGGCATTGCATGCACAACTCTGCACAATCATCATCCACATTGCACACACTACATCCGCACAACATTCACACTGCATATTCAGTATTTGCATTAGCATCACGTCGAATTGCCCATTACCCCTACAGAGCTTGGTGCACACTAGCATTAGCATTCAGTATACACCATCAGCACTTGTATTCACATACCAACATTGCATTTGCATTGGCTTTCACGTTTTATCAAGTTTTTTTTTGCATCTTCAGCATGGTTTTCACGCTTGTATTTGCATTCTCGCATTGTGTTTGCATCAGCATTTGTGTTTGTTTTAGCATCGTTTTTACATTTGCATTGCAGCAACGTGTCATGACTTTAGGTGTATTTCGTCAAATAAGTGGCCCTCGCTCAGGGAGGGGCATCTATAGACACCGTAATTTGGCAGCCACTCGTAGACAGACCTCTCTAGTAGATTTTTTTCTCCAGTGGCAAGAAGGCACATCCCAACACCAATGCCCATTTCACATCCAAAGCTAGCCTAAAGCCTTAACCAATCCACTAAAACAGGCCCACAATCCAAGAAGCAAGCCAAATAGTATGCCAGGCGCACTTAGGGCACACAGCTTCGCACTTATGTAGCACACCATCTAGGCGCACTTATGTAGCACACCTTTGTGGCGTACTGCCCTGTATCAGAGAGCTCAACTGTCGTGCATCCGTTACACACCTTTGTCGACCAGCCTCCCTGATGCTCAAGCTTCGCGACCTTTGATCTCTTGACCTTATAAGCCTTCTCCCGTGCAAACGTGAAGTGGGCTAGCCATTTTCCACAACATAGAGCATCTTTTTTCCTCTTTTGCAATAGTGCATCCCCACTCACTGAGACACCCTCCATTCCGGCCACCCACACCTGCAACCACAACACTCCAACTATAGCCACCGCACACCTGAGTATCCCAACGCCTTACTGACCTCCTTTGTGTCCTCCTTCACCATCGAGCACCACTGATCCAGAAGAACGCCACCACAAGCTACCCATCGATAGGACAACCCACAAGCACACACTGGTAAGTCCTCCATCCCCTTCGCATTGCTACTATTTTATCAATGCTTCACTACATATTTTAATTTACCTACATTTTACATGTATTCCCATCATGCATATATACCATTTCTGGCCACCATCTGTTGTGAGGCTTGAAGAAGGCCAATGACGAGTTTGCATTGCATCCATATGCATCAGCATAGCATCATCATCCCTCCACCTACACCTCCTACCCTCCTGTTAACAATAAAGCAACTCCTCGGAGCCCACAATCGGAGTTCACGATTGTGGACAGCCGGTGAACCCATTGGCTGACAATGGAGGTGGGTAGAAGCACCCAAGCATCTTAGGATCTCATTCAACCTTTAAGCATACCCATCATCATCCCCTCATGCTTCCTAGGCCGTTAGTTACTAGTTCGATTGTCAAAATTCTGCCATTTTCAATGATGAGCCTTGCTGTCTGAAACAAAGTATCTAGGGCACACCCTGATAGCACACTAACTTGGAGCACCACATTGGCGTATCATGCCAGAGCACCAGGCTGGCGCACTCTATTGGTACACCAACCAGGTACACCTTTTTGGCACACTTGTCATTCAAGTATGTAGATAGTGATCTTTCACCTTGTTTTGTGTGTTTCCTCGAATGGTTTTGGCACTGGTATTCCTGATCCATCATCCTGCATATCTAGACTATACTTTGGCATATCATTAGCATTGCACTTGCATGCATTGACATTTAATCAACATACATTAGAGCAATGATATGTACTATATCATGATCCTTGAACTAGGCATGGTGGCCCTATGTATGTCCCTTGTGGATCATACCAGTGCAAGTGCCTCAATTTAGAACCGATGATGTAGCATTGCTGAACATTAGATAGCATAGTGTTCCACGCCACATATCTCATCAGCATTGGCATAAAATCAAGCATACATTTTAGTCATAGGTGAGAGCATACATACGTAAGTGACACATTTGAGCGATAAGCTAAGAAGACCGACTCGTTGGGCGTGTGAGGGTGTCTAACACCTTCCCTACACGTAACAGGAATCCTTGCCCTTTTTCTAGCCTACAATGGCCTATGTGTCTCATCCCTTAGGTGTAAAGCATTACATTACATTTGCATTGTTTTGTTTGCATTTGGTTTTCCTCATCTTCTCATAAAATAGACTAAGTGGCAACTCCCATTTTCTTGTCTTGCATCCTTCAACTTTCATCAAGGTTTTTGCCGTGACTTTACTTGGTCTCGTGCATTTTGGCCTTTCTCGCCTCACATGAAGTAGTCACCGACATGGTTACAGCATGTTTTATGAAAATTTCTTATAGTCTGCAATAGAGTTTGCAAGTCATGTTTCTTTTTCAGGTTTCTAAATTTATGCTGCCAAGAGGAGCAGTGTGTGGTTTGGTGGAGTTGGATCCTAGTGGTTCCAGGTTCAATTTGTTGTTTTGGGTTTTTGGTAGTTGTGTGCTAAGTCACAATTAGATGTCACTCATGTGTGTTTTGTTGATTTTCCTTGATAAGTGCAGACTGTGAAGTCGTAGTCAAATCTAGTGCACATAGTTGGAGCCATATAGCCACACACCATAGGTTCTAGGTAGAATTAGATTTTGTATAATTTTATTCTAGTTTATTTACTTACTTATTTTAATAATTTCCTGCATTTTATTGAGCCATTTCTTTACTACTAGCTTTAGAGGTATTAGAATGATAGGTTGTGGTGCTGATGGCATTACAGATTGTATTACAGCTCTAGGTACACTAAGTGCACTTACTTAGGCTATCTGGTCTAGTGGCTCTATAGGACTACATGATATGAATTGTCTGCGCCTGACTTAAATCATAGTTTTGTGTGTGCTAATTTGTGGTTGTTGCAGGATGTTGCCCTAAGGAAGACGTAAAGCGAAGGCCCCTACTAAGAGTTCAATGATTGGTAAGGAGAGCAAATGGCATGGGATGTAGGAAGAATTCAAGAGTATAATGCATGGGATTGCACAAATCTTTGGGAAAGGCAGCTCTAGAGGGTCTAAGAACAACTCATGGTTGAACCAATTGAGCCATCTACATACTCCAACCTTCAAGGATAAAGATAGACTTGAGGAGTGTGAGGCCTGGCTACTGCAAATAGAGAAGATGCTAGAAAGCACGCAGTGTTCGAAAGAGAAATGGTGTAGTTGGCCTCGTTTTTGCTCAAGGGTGATGCCAATTAGTGGTGGAGAGCCACACGGCATCTAAAGTTTCCCAATACAGATCTGTTGATGATCTCCTGGCAAGACTTCAAAAATGCTTTTTATGAGAAATACTTCCCTTATCATGAGAGAGACAAGTTGGACAAGGAACTTAAGGACTTGTAGTAGGGGAACATGTCTGTGGTAGAGTTCGAGGTTACTTTCTCTTGCCTCAAATGATTTGCCCAGACCTTTAATTCAAAGGAGCATAGAGCCAAGAGATTTGCAGAACGTTTGCAGCCAGGATTGAGAATGAAGATCATGGGTTACTGGTGTCAAACTTTGTTGAATGCAGTGGACTTAGCATGCCACTTTGAGGAAGAATACAAGCAGTACAAGGAGAGGCAACCTAAGGAAAAGGGGAAGATGGTTGACCCATGATCATTTGTTCCTAGGATGCCAAGCTCTGACTGTCCCAAGAGTTTAGGAAAGAAAAGGAAGGAGCGTTCCAACACATTTACTCGTGGTAAGCATAGTTTGGCTAGAAGGAGTAGTACCAGAGTTAGTCCAATTGAATCGAGTGGTGGCCCACAGGGGAGAGAACTTGCTTTCTCTATGGTCAAGTGAGGCACATGGTGGCACAGTGCTCTCATCGATTGCAAGCATTGGGTAATCTAGTATACTATAACTGCAAAAAGCCAGGACATATGCAGAAGGACTGTCCAAACCCACTCAAATAGCAGAAGATGCACTGCACCAACCCACCAAAGGACACGTGTTCACAATATCTGTCCTAAATGCTAGGTCCTTAGGGGACGTTGTGGAGGATAAGGAACAACAGTGAGTTGTAATTTATAACTCTCCACACTTTAATATAACTATGTGTAATTAGTAATTGCACTTAATGATAATGGCTATTTGTGGTTGTGATATGTATTGTCCCTAGGTTCTTTTTTGGTAGCAAATCAAATGATTAGTGTGGTTTGACTCAGGGAGCTCATTTTATTTCATTTCAGAGTCCTTTGCAGTGGAGATTGGGAATAGTCCAACTCAGTTCACTTTTCACCTCAACATGGCGACTCCATTAAGGGAACACAGTCTAACGTGAAGATATCTACGGTTAGTCGGTATCAAGTTGGGTGATAAGACTTTCAAGGGGAGTTTGATAGTAATAGATATGCAAGAGTATGATATTACACTAGGCATGGACTAGCTGTTTCAGCATTCAACAATGATTGACTGTGCCAAGAAGAGGGTGCAATTAGAATGCCCAGGGCAATGCTTTTGCTCTGTTTAGGGAGTAAGACCGGGTGAGCAAAAGCAGGTGATTTCTGCGATAAGGCTTACTACCCCCTAATAAAGGGTTGTGCGAGGTATTTGGCCAGTGTTGTTGTATCCTTCTCGCCGACTCTGGGGGTACAAGATATTCCAATTGTTTGTGAGTACCCTGATGTCTTTCTAGAGGAACTACCTGGAGTACTACCACATAAGGAGGTAGAGTTCCTAATTGATTTGGTGCCAAGGCCAGGCCCTATTTGAAAGGCCCTTTCTAGAATGGCACCTGCAGAATTACAAGAGCTCAAAAGTCAGCTGTAGGAGTTACTAAACAAGGGGTTCATTAGGCCAAGTATATCACCTTGGGATGCACCTGTCTTGTCCATCAAGAAAAAGGATAATTCACTTCGACTGCGTATAGATTATCAAATGTTGAACCAGATAATTGTAAAGAACAAGTATCCACAATCCAAAATTGAGAATTTGTTTGACCAACTATAGGGAGCCTCTGTCTTTTCAAAGATCAATTTGAGGTTTGGCTACCACCGATTGCGGATCTGGGAATCTGATGTCCATAAAATGATATTTCGAGCTCAGTATGATCATTACGATTCTTAGTTATGCCTTTTAGGTTGACAAATGCCATAATAGCACTTAAGAATCTGATGAACAGATTTTTCAAACCCTACCTGGATTAGTTTGTGGTGGTATTCATAGATGACGTATTGGTTTACTCTCTAGATGTAGAAGCTCACCAGACATACCTAAGGATAATGTTGGAGACACTAAAGTAGTATTAGCTTTATGCTAAGTTCTCCAAGTGTGAGTTCTAGCTAGAAGAAGTCACGCTCCTTGGCCACATCATCTTAGGGGAGGGTATTAAAGCAGATCCTACCAAAGTGGAAGCTATAAGTAGATAGGCTAGACCAAAGAATGTTTCAGAGATCAAGAGTTTGTAGTGTTTGGCTGGATACTATCAATGATTTATTCAAGATCTCTTCAAGATTGCCGCACTTTTGACAAGGTTAATAAGAAAGGAAGTTCCGTTTGTGTGGGACTAGCAGTGTGAAGAAAACTTCAATGAATTGAAAGCCAATCTGGTCACATCACCTATCTTGACCTTGCCTTTGAGAAGTGGAGGCTTCACAATATACAATGTTGCTTGTGGTACAGAACTAGGTTGCATTCTGACATAGCATGGTCAAGTGGTAGCATATGCATCCCGTCAATTGAAGGACCATGAGAAGAACAACCCCACGCATGACTTAGAAATGACTGTGGTAGTGTTTGCATTGAAGATTTGCTTGCACTACCTATATGTTGAACAATTTTAGGTGTTCACAGATCACCTAAACCTGAAATATATCTTCACTTAGAAAGATTTGAACCTCAGACAACAGAGATCGATGGAGTATCTTAAGGACTATGATTTCAGTCTATCTTATCACCTAAGAAAAGCCAACGTGGCTACAGATGCATTGAGTAGGCGTACTCATGTTATGGCCAGTTTGATGGTCAAAGAATGACATATGTTGGAAAGCTTGGTTGAGAGTAGACCAAGAAAGCAATCTCGAGGACCCATTGGTGCTTGGGTGACTAATTTGTCGATCCACCCTAGACTGATGGAGGTGATCGTAGATGCTCAACAAATGGACCCATTAATGCTAGAAACTTGGCAAAAGCTAAAGGTGGGGGAGGTGCCTCACTTTGCTATTGGTGTCAATGGTGGATTGAGGTATGATCTGTGTTTCTATGTGCCACAAGTGGAGGAAGTAAAGCAGAGACTACTGGATGAAGCTCACTGGTCTAAGTATACCATTCATCTAGGGAGCACCAAGATGTACAGATACTTGAAGAGGAACTTCTAGTGGCTTGGGATGAAGGACATAGCTGAGCATAGCACCAAGATGTACAGATACTTGAAGAGGAACTTCTAGTGGCTTGGGATGAAGAAGGACATAGCTGAGCATATAGCCAGATGTGTAACTTGTCAGATGGTAAAGACTAAGCATCAGAAGCCAGGAGGAACTCTACAATCTCTGGATATTCTAATCTGAAAGTGGGAGCACATTACTATGGACTTCGTGACAAAATTGTCCACAGAAGAAAGAATGATACACTGTAGGTGATTGTGGATCGATTGATGAAGTCGAGGCATTTCCTAGCAATGCGGGTAAACCTCCCCTTGATGCAACTTGCAGAACTATATGTGTCTAAAATCATCCGTCTGCATGGGATTCCAGTGTCAATTGTATCTGATAGGGATACCTAATTCACATCGAGATTCTAAAGGACACTACAATAAGCATTTGGTACTATGCTGAATTTTAGTACTACTTTCCACTGTCAAACAGATAAGCTGACTGAGAGAGCTATCTAAATTTTGAAAGACATAATGAGGGCCTATGCTCTGGATCTCAAGGGTAGCTGTGAAGAATATTTGCTATTGATCGAGTTTGCCTACAATGACAATTACTACTCTAGCATTAGGATAGCCCCTTACAAGGCCTTATATGAGAGACCATGTAGGTCACCCACTTGTTAGAGTGAGGTAGGTGAACGTCAACTTTTGGGTCTAGAGATCATACAGCAGTATGCAAATCAAGTGGATTTGATCGCAAAATATTATTCTTAGTACAGAGTAGGCAGAAGAACTATACTAATAGGAGGCAGAGACCTTTAGAATTTAAAGTAGGAGATTTTGTTTTTCTAAAGGTGTCACCAACCAAAGGAGTAACGAGATTTGGTAAGTGGGAAAAGCTGAGTCCTCACTACATTAGGCCGTATAGAATTTCTAAAAGGGTTGGTGAAGTTGCTTACAAGTTGGAATTGCCTCCGGATTTATCAAGATTGCAAAGTGTATTTCACATCTCGATGTTAAAAAAGTGTTTAGCTGATACATCCCAAACAATACCGTCGTAGCTAGGGGAATTACAGAAGGATCTATCTATAGTGGAGGATGCTATCCAGATTCTTGACAATTTTTTGTCCAAATTATTGAAAGAGCGAGTCCTGAGAAACAAGATGGTTCCACTCATCCAAGTTTAGTGGCAACATCACAGTTCGGAGGAAGTGACTTGGGAGCGTGAAGTGGACAATCATTCACAATACCCCTATTTGTTTTCTTATAGGTGAATTTTGAAAACAAAATTCTTTTAACGGAGTAAGACATAACATCTGTGGTCAGGACGATTGTAATGTGATTTATGGATATCCTCTTTGTAATTTTAGGGCAAGAAGAATTCCGAATATAAGGATGAATCAATTTTAATTTGTGTTTTTGGAAAACACATTCAGAATATGTTTAGGGTAGATTTTGGCATATCAAATGGTTTTCAATATAACAAAATCTAGGTCTGTTGAATTCTGAACTGAAAGTCCATTCAACGTACCAAATGGCATTTGACATATCGAAATCTAAGCTTAGGAAACCTAAATAGGAAATCCATTTTGGCATACTATATAGAAATCGACATGCCAAGATCTAGGTTCAAAGGACTACTCAAGAGGCCATTCAGCATAACGAGTTGGTTGACAGATGGGTGCTGTGGCAGATTCCAAGAGATGTTTAATCGTATTTGATTTTAATTTGGGATCCATGACCTATTTTCTTCCCCACTCAAGCTCGAGACAGAGGAAGAGACGAAGGGAGTTGGAGCCACGCGCCTGTGATCGTGCAAGTTGGCAGTGCCCCGTAAGTCTCCTTGACTGTCACCTCACAGTCGCGACGCCATCCGTGAGCTCTATCCATGATCTTTGCATGTTGGCTTGTGCCGTGGTTCGCGGGAGTTATTGGGGATGGGCGCCTTTAAAAGGAAGGCGAGAGGTGGTGCTGAGCTAAGAGGACACGTAGGAGAAGGAATCTGAGGTTGTGTGAGGGAGAGGAGATCGTCGTTTGTCACCGCCTAGTGTTGTTGTCGTTGGGCTACCGGGAAGGGAGACGAATGTCGGTGAAGGTACATGGCCTACCCTGGACTCTTCATTCACGTCATGATCTACTTTTTGTGTGTAATGTGGTGTGGATGCTTGAGATTTCCTTAGGAAATCAATGGTTGAATGGCAACAAGGTGGCTGCCATTTTGGGTTCTGTCCCATTTTGACATATGAAAGCAGTTTTAGTATGTTGATTCTAGCATTGCAGGTGTATTAAAGAAGTTAAATTTTAGTAAATGTGTGAAGTTCTTCTGGGGTTATTCAAGTTCGTGATGGGTGGTGGTCTTAGGCATCTGGTTTTCATGCAAATTTGGGTAGAGGAATCACGATTCTTGTTGAGCTTTGCTTGGGGATTGTTTAGGTTCGTGGAATGTTAGGGATTTATATTTTACTCGGTCTCCCGTGGAATTTTATGGCTTTATTAAGGCAGCTTTTCCAGAAATACTTTTCAAAATAGTTTTCAAAGGAATTTATAAAAGAATTGGATGGATTTGCAAATGGTTTGGAAAAATGATTTCTGTGGTTTTTGGTAGGAACCATAAAGACTGTAGGATCGTATTGGTGCACATAACCATGCACCATAGATTATGGGTAGACTTAGATTTTGTATAGCTTTATTCTAGTTTGATTACTTATGTTAATAATTTCTTGCATTTTATTGAGCCATTTCTTTATTAATAGCTCTAGAGGTATTAGAATGATACGTTGTGGCGCAGGAGGTGTTACATTTGTCACTACATTCTAATAATTTTATTTTATTTTTTCAAAGATTACTTTAAAATCTGTTTACAATAAAATTTTATAAGGGTCCATAACCACAATGGATACTTTATGCAAAAATTGTGAGCTTGAATACCTTTAAGATAGAGCATCTTACAGATAAGGAATTGATAATGTAAATGTGTCTTGAATATTTGTATTTGTATAAGGGTATTTTTGCCATGGATGATTAGCTATTATATAAGGCCATCCAATGCTCTTATTAGGGTTGACTCTTTTGTGAGACAACAGGAGGATTTTGTGTGGAGGCTTTGCAAGTCCTAGAGACGGCATCTCTTTGTTCCTCCTTCCTCCTCTCTTTGTACTCCACCATTTGAAGTTAGTAAGCAGTCAAGGAGAGACACCTGTGGACGTACCCGCATTTAGGGAACCACGTAAAACCTTTTGTTGTGTGGATTGCAATTTTGTTCTCTGTTCTTCCCTTCTATACGTGCCAAATCCATTGAATCCGCTGTGCTTGGACCCCTTAGGACATAACAAGT
>JAMKQA010078608.1:0-20405 GCA_024699735.1 Posidonia australis | reverse complement strand
AACATCCATCTAGCCTTTAGCAAGCAATTAGACTAGAAAGACCGAGTTTCTCGGGCGTACGAGGGTGCCTAACACCTTCCTCGTGCGTAATAGGAATCCTTACCCATCATCTAGTTAGCAGACATCCAGCCTTCACATCTGCACATCGTGCATCCAATCTTTTTTGTGGTTTTCCTCGTCTTTCCCTTAAAAGGCTAAGTAGCGACTCCTCTTTTCTTTTTCTTTTATCTTTCCTTGCACCTTCGCCAACTTGGCATGGCTATGATCTCCTTCCCTCTAGCGCGGCTCCGTGCCGGGACCTCCTCGGGGTCGACATGGTCACAGAACTGGCGACTCCGCTGGGGATAATCAGATTCTGGCTTTCAAGTTAGTTTTTCTCGCTTGCTTTGGCTTCATAGGTTTGATTGTTTACTTTGTCTATGATTGTTAGCATGCTTCTTGCACTTTATTTCACACATTCGCTTTGTCACTACACACACATGCTATATATCATGCCTTTTGATGTGATGGATGTTTTCTTTTTCACAATCATGATGCCACGACACTAGCACATGCCATGATCATGCCTTTTACTTACTGTTTGCTTGCTTGCCTTACTTGTGTGTTTTCTTCCCCTTTTCTGCACTTGACATGCCTAGGAGAGTAGAGACATGTTTGTTTCCCCCTTCTGGTTAAAATAAAACACACAAACTCAGAGAACAATTAATAAGGCAAAAACTAGAGACCAAATCAAACTCTCCCCCCCCAGTTAATAAAATGCAAGTAAAAGACACTAAAGCATATTGCATGATTGAGCATATAGGGCATGCATATTTCTCCCCTGAGTCCACCTATAGTCTGCGAAGGGCAATTCTGGTAATCTGTTCTATAGCTTTGGCGTAGGACGTGTTGCTAGTTTGTCCCCCCTTGTCCGAGGTCGTGTCGGTGTTAGTAGAGGGTACAACTCCATGCTACTGTAGGAGACAAGGCCACCAATGCACCACTCGTTCACTGCCTGCGCTTTGGCCTGGATTTAGAGCGAGGACCTTTACTTTCTAGCCTGAGTCGGAGACCTATTTACCCATGTGGGATCCCGAAGTAGATGACCTTCTAGGAAACACTTAGTTAGTGAGAGAGAGCATGTTAGTTGCATCCATGTGCATGAATGTCATTCACGCCACCATAACAAACTGCATTTTGTTGTGGGTTCTAACCCCAGCCAGTTTTCTTTTTCCACAGGTAGTAGAGCGTGAGTTCCTTAGCCACTGCTCGAGCATTCTTGCCTTGGCTCCCCTGTTTGCGACACATCGTTGTTGATCATCTTTTCCTGAGCTATCCCTCACTTTGACAATAGCTCGTCCTAGGATTCATCCCCGTGTTTGCCACCGTAGCCTGGTTCTCACCCGTTCCCGGTCAGCTATGGCCCAGCGTACTAGTGAGTCTCTTCCTACCGCTGTTGTTCCTGAGGGCACCTCCTTTGCGGTCCCTCCTACTCTTGCTGTGTCTCCAGCCATTCCTTTTGTCCCCTTCGTACACCATGGAGGTTTTGTCCCCCATCTTGTATGACATCCACTAACCCCGGCCAATCTGGAGCCAAGCACTGAGTCCATCTCAGGTTCCAGATGTACCACTGATGGCCCCACTCTCTCAGGGTTCCTTCTCTTGTGGTACTCTGCCCACTGTGGCAACACTCCTCGCAGATTCCTTGCCTCCAGGGCAACCTACCTCTGTCTCATCTGTGACTTCTAAACCTTTGATTGTGTCACCCCTTGCTATCCCCAAGGGGTCCCTTGTCGCATAGGCAGAGTATCTGCTGGCTCTCGCTCAGAAGATCGAGAGCATGGCCTTTGCCATTCAGTCCACTGCAGACCCTAATATTCCTGAGGCTCCTCGACAGCCTACTCCAGTGTTCCAAGATCGGCACCACCACCTCAGCCCTCACCCCAACTCCTCACTGCACCCACATTAGGTGTGACACCACAGGCTCAGACACACCACATCACTGCACAGCATCCAACTCCATCATCTGGTGGTCAACCCCTCCGGTTGACAGGAGTGCAGCATCCTCAAAACTTGCAGCCTAGTGCCATACCACCGCAGCAGCTGTTACTCCCACACTCAGCATCCACTATCACACAGTTTTCTGTTCATCCTCCCTTTGCACACCATCAGGTCCAGGCACCTTCACCTCCACAATCACACCCAACACTCTTGCACAGATATGTTGGCCATCATGCCGCAGCACCAGGTGGCATGATGGTGGATCCAGAGGAGCACTTAGGTGCGACCCACACAGCATATGCGGCCCTTCCCCCTACTGCATCATCCTCATTGGCAGCAGCTCCAGATACTCTCCTCGCCAGAGTAGGTGACCTGGAGAGAGCACTTCGACAAGTGCAGGGAGGCGATCATCAACCCTACGGATTCCAGGCCCTCTGTTATTTCCCAGAGGCGACACTCCCACCGTAATTCCAAATCTCGGATTTCGAGAAATATAACAGTAAGGGTTGCCCTATTTCACATCTTCGGGCATATTGCGAAGATCTCGAGCACTGACACTCCCAGAGGCTACTAATCCTCCTCTTCTAGTCGAGTGAACTCAATCTCATACTCGAGCACTGACATCATGCCCTACACCAGACTCCAAAAAACTCAGCAAAGTTGCTCCTTCACATGAGTAGGGAAACACTTTCCATAGAAGCTGCCTTGAAATCCTTCCACTAGATGCTAATAGTTACAGAGTCCGGGAACTTCAGCCGCCTCACAGACTTCCACCACTTATCTGCCTCACCATCTAGTAGATAAGTCGTCGATCGAACCTAATGCTCCTCTGGGCACGCCATGCTCTCCAGCATCTTCACCACCTTCTCTAGTTAGGCCCCACTCTCCTCAACACCAACCTTGCCCTTGAACAATGACGGACGAAGCTGTGTGAACTGGTTTAGCTACGGGTCACCTGACGGCTCACTGGCACTACTCT
This sequence comes from Posidonia australis, assembly GCA_024699735.1. Taxonomy (NCBI): domain Eukaryota; kingdom Viridiplantae; phylum Streptophyta; class Magnoliopsida; order Alismatales; family Posidoniaceae; genus Posidonia; species Posidonia australis. The sequence continues at coordinate 17,446 of JAMKQA010078608.1, read as the reverse complement.
TGTTGAAGGCATGGGAGATCCCTTGTGCCAAACTTTGCAATTCAGCACGAATCACCGTCCATCTGCCCACATCCACTTAGGGCTTAGATTCCTCGATAAGGGCCCTACCCTTACGCCCACGAGGAGGCATCTTGCAAGGAGAGAGGCAAAATACCTACACCACAGACAAAAACAGCAACTAGAAAACCATGAAGAAACCAAGTGTAGGCACTATCATGCATGCATAACCTATAGAGTCTCTAGACTGGACACCTTAGGTTAGTGCAACCTAGTGAACCTGGAGCTCTGATACTAGATCTGTAATGCCCCTAATACCCATAATAATTTAAAATAAATTAAATTACATGAAATTAAAAGCTAAACAGAGTTATCAGCTACCAGGAACCTGTCTGTATGGCTACGAGACTCTGAACAATATGCATTATGCTGAAACCCAACTTCATGCCTGCACGCGCAACTCAAAACCACAAAGAACAAGCGTGAGTGACAAAAGTCACTCAACACACACTCCATGAAAACAACGGAAAACAAAACCAACTAGTTTTTCCTTTAAAAACATTTCACAATCATTTTCTCTAAAATCCCACAAACTAGGTTCACAAGGCCAAAAACCACGGCTAACGCGGCCCACACCGACCAAAATTGCAAACATGGCTCTACCAACCCAAAAACCACCAATAGGGCCCTCAATGGCCAAAACCACATACGGTGAGTCAGGAAGCCCAGCACCAGGCAACCAACTCTGGCCTGAAGCAATCATCAGGGTGTACTACCCTGCCACGACATGCCACCCTCTGTAGGAGCCACGATGTCCCGTAATTCCCCCACCTGAAGAACCCATATGAAGCCAACCCCTCTTGGGAAGGCAATCCTGTCTCTCAGGATGCTACCAACTACGGGGCACGTGTCCCACCTGCACTAGCTACCATAAGGTACGCCTCCTCACGACGTCCTCCACATGGTGCTCAAGAGGGAGTGTCATACCTCCACACTCAACAACACCCAAGCCTTAGTGCTCACAGTAACAGTAGGAGTATCATACCTCTCCGTCATGCCACAAGACACCTCAACTCGTAGACCACAACCCTAGTCTCGAAAGGATAGTTAGGGAGTCTCATACCTCCAAGACCCGAGGACTCTTCACCTCAGGTATTTCGGCCCCCCGACCTCAACCAGGGAGACACGCGTGACCACCCAAGAATGTCGTCACATTCCCTGGTCCCGATGACACGATCCCATGGTGTCTTGGCCCACACATAGAAAACTAGGAAAACCAATTTCCAAAACGAACCAACCTATCTCTTTTGAAAACCATTTTCAAAATCATTTCATATCTTTGGAAAACTCTTTCAAAAACCTCGACAAAATGGCACATCAGGTGTCCCACAAGACGACCACTGATGGCCCACAATCCCATCCCAAATTGGCAAAACAAACCAATTCGAGAAACCCACAGAAATCACATTTTATAAAATAGCTGGACCTTGATTCGACATATTGAAAAGCACTCGGTATACCAAAATCTCTTGGATCAGAAGACCGACCAGAATCGATCGACTGAAATAGGTAGAATAAGTCCAGTCGACCAAATTGGGAAACAATGGTCAACACTCATAGCCAAAAATGGTAGACCGAGGAGATTTGGCCAACCAAATTTCTACTAGAGGACCTAATCTGATAGAAAAACAGCATACCGAGTCATTTTCTACGAAACCAAAAAACAACCTCGGGCACCCACCCGCATGATCGCTCAAAATGGGACCAAGGGACGGACCTCCAAAACAAGCACCACAAAATCCAACTAAAACATATATTGTAAATCTTCGAGTCTACTCCAAATCCACACAAACAAAACCAAAATCCATTCACCATGCAAGGGGAAAGGAATTCGAGAAGCCACAAGGGTCAAAAATGACCCAAAACCACTCAACACCATTAACAGCCATAAATGCCACCATAAATCATCATAAATTCACAATAAATTCTAGGAATATAAATTTACCTAGATTTCATGCATTCCTGGCATTTTCTACCGTTTTCATGCTTTCTAATAGAAGAGTGGAGGTGCGTACCCGAAAAAAGGCCTCTAGCAACCCAACTCCAGCCACCAACCACCCTCCTACTCCCTAGAGCCTCCATGATCTCCGGAGCTCCGACCATGCCGATGCTAATGGGGACCTCTGCCTCATGCTTTCACTCTTGGCCTCTCATTGGCGCACGAACAGGGGAGGGGAAAAATAAGGGAAGATGGGTGGGGGAGAAGGAGAGGAAAGGTGGGGAAGGAGAGGGGTGAGGAGGTGGGAAGTAGAGGTGCGGTGGAGAAGTAGTTGTGCGCTTGGGAAGGAGGAAAAGGAAGAAGAAGAGGACAGATGGTGAGCAAGGGACGAGTGCAGCGCGTGCAAGCTTATATAGCCATGCGCACGTAGTAGCTGGACCCGTGCACAACTACGCATTCTGACTGTCGGTACCCCGCATGAGCACACTGGCCATCTCCACTGGCTACAAGCACAAGCCAGCCACCAGTTGCACCAACAGGCCCTCAAATGTTGGCCCCACATGGACCCACGCACTAGCCCATAAGCACAGTGCCACCACGTGGGGACAAGCATAGGAATGTACAAATAGAAGCTGACCCACAAGGTTCAAGCCCGAAGCCACAAAATTACACAAAGAGGAACAGTAACACCCGTCTAGGGATAAATTCATTAAAATGTAAATAATTACAAAATGAATTTATGGATGTTATAGGACTTGTTTGCCAAGATGCAAGATGCAATTGGTGACAATTTGTAAGGTCGAATAACAAACTTACAAGCTGAGACACAGTCAGCAACAATTTGCAAAGCCAAATAATGAACTTGCTAGCCGAGATGCAATCAGTGATAGTTCGCAGAGCTAGATAAACGAACTTGTCAACTGAGATACAATCAGTGACAATTCACAGAGCTGGATAAATGAACTTGTCAACTAAGATGCAGTCGATGACAATTCGCAATGTTAGATATACAAACTTGTCAATCGAGATGCGGTCGGTGATAGTTCGCAAGGTTGGACAACAAACTTGTCAACTGATATGCAGTCGGTGACAGTTCACAGAGCTAGATAAATGAACTTGTCAACTGAGTTGCAATTGATGATACTTCGTAGAGTTGGATAAGCGAACTTGTCAACCAAGACGTAGCGGATGATAGTTCGCAAAGCTAGAGTAGCAAACTTGTCTGCCAAGATGTAGTCGACGACAGTTTGTAGAGTTGGAGTAGTGAACTTGTCTGTTGAGATGCAGTCAACAGCAGTACACAAGGCTGGAATAACCAACTTGTCTGCCAAGGTGCAGTCGACGACAACTTACAAGGCTAGAGTAGCGAACTTGTCTACCAAGATGCAGTAGGCAATAACTCGCAAGTCTGGAGTAGCGAACTTGTCTAACAAGATGCAATCGACGACAGTTCATAAGGCTGAAGTAGCGAACTTGTTTGCCAAGATGCAGTTGATGACTATTTGCAAGGTTGGAGCGGTGATCTTGGCAACCGAGAAGTGGTCGATGGTAGATCATGAAACAGAGGAGAAATAATACCAAAGGACAACCAACATGCCCCTGGCACCAAGAGGATGATACCCAAAGGCAGTTGACATGCCCCTAGTATCAAGACGATGAAGATGCTAGGACGAGATCGGAGGGCATGTCAAGAGATACCAGGGTAATAAAGATGCCCCTAGTATTAAGGTGAGCTTCCATAGAAAAGCTAGATGATGAACTTGTCAATCGAGACGCAGTCTATAACTACTCGCAGAAGTAGGATAAACGAATTTGTAAACCAAGATGCAATCGATGACAATTCACAACGTAGAGGGGAAACTTGATGTGGAAAGTAAGCCGATTCCAAAGGATAGTTGTCATGCCCCTAGTAGCGGGGATCAATACCCAAAGACAGCTGACATGCCCCTGGTATTGAGGATCGATACCCAAAGGTAGCTCACACGCTCTAGGTATTGAGACGCTTAACAATGCTCTAATAGAAGCAAAGGGCAGCTTAGGAGATACCCAAGTAAAAAGATGCCCTTGGTATCATGGTGAGCTACCATAGAAAGCTGCAAGACAGAGATAGAGGAATGTTGGGGGCTCAACTAGTTGGTCTTGCAAGATAGAGTTTGCTAGGGCGGTCTTCTCTATGAGTGCACCCTAAACTGCTATTGTTGTGTGCTGATCAGGTTTGATTTTCATAGGGGCTCTAAGTGCTGGCTGCTGGGTGCTTGTTGAGGTTGAGACTATGCGTCGTTTGCTGTGTGTTGAAATGATAAGTGTTGGAAGCTATTGCATGCTTGTTATATGCTTGCTAAAAGCTTGGTGCTTGTAGGTGCCTTGAGAGTCTGAGACTGAGCCTGATGTTTTGCACACAAGGCATTGTTCATTGTTACGACCATTTGACGCATGGGTCTTGGCAAGAGGGCAGCTGACATGCCATTGGCTAAGGATGTTGCATTTGAGGTGTGGGCTGTAGCAGACTCATGCACCGAACCAAAGGACGACCAATATGGTCCAGGTTAGAATATTCAATGATAGCCTGCAAGGTTATGCATAAGCAAGCTGGCTAAATTATTGTGTGTGGTTTTTATTGTATGTTTGCCCTCATTCACGTTGGGAAGCTTGATGCCTAGTCGAAGGGAAGAGGATGCTCTAAACTCAATAAACCCTACCAAGACTCACACGCTGTGTGTGGCTCTCTTTGGTGCGTTGTGGCGCTCAAGCTCACTGTACTAGGTGGTGCAATGGATTGAGCTTCATGCCAAACTCTTTTGGGACCTGCTTTTTTCGAGTTCCTTGATATTTTCTTTTGCTCCTTCATGGACGTGCAGTTGCACCATATCCCTAGCTTGGAGGTAATAGGTGCTTGGTCTAGGTTGGAGGCCTTTCGTTGCAGGAAAGGGGTGGCTAGTTCCTTCGAGAATGTGGGCTACCCAGGCACATGCTCCAACTCCTTTCCAATGTATGTTGTAGGGGTAGAGCTATGTTGCATGTTGCTCGCTCTTGGGCTAACTTCAGTCTACGACTTCTTTCTTCTTTATTCTTTTATGTCCTTGCGCATTATGCTTTTTTTTTTTGGTCATTCACTCAATTACCCTAGCATTTTATTTCCCTCTTGGAGGTGTAGGGCTCTTACGAAGTTTGGACATTTCGTCCTACTCTCAATGGATGGTAACTCCCTCACTTGCCTGTTTATTTAGGCAATGTCAACTAAGGAGGGGTAGTCTTCTCTCATGTAGGCTAGCTTTCCGATTTTTGTCATCGAGCAAATATCATCGACATGCAAGATGTCTTTGTTGTTTTTGCTTTTCTGATTTTTTTTTTTTTTTGGAATTTTCTTGATGTTTTTATTGTTTTGATTTTTGCTTTTTTTGCAAAGAAGAAAACATAACAAGAACAAGAAAAAGGATACGGTTTCGGCTCCCACTGTTGGTTGTTTGTTGCTGATGATTGTGCTTGTGGGATTGTTGATTACTCCAACACTCAAGTACTGACGCTTTGGAACTACTAGGGCTGATGATGACTATGATCGTTGTCATGTGTCCCATGCTGGGATCCCGTGTACTTGCACATCGAGAGTCAAACTAGTGTGCAGTAGACTGGCAAACTTAGGACTAGGGCCCCCACAAGTAAATAAGAATAGGAGTGGCGCACGCAAGTGTCGCCAGACAGAGCTAGGAAGGATCCGAGAAGAGACAAGAGTAATAAGATCGAAGGGGTTCCCTGAGGATGGGTTGGGCAAAGGAGGGATAGAAGAGAGAAGAGAGACTATTACACCTAAAAATTCATTTTAGTGTAATTATACATTTTTAAAGAATTTTATAATAGGCAGGTGTTACCAGTGCAAGGCCATTTTAGTAATTTTGTGGTTTTGTGCTTGGGTCCTACAGTTGGACCTATTTTGTGCCTTGTCCTTTAGTGGAGGCACTATGCTTGTGCTCCTATGTGTGTGTGGGTGTGCAGGTGGAGACCATTTGTTGGGCCTATGCTGTGTGCTGGTTGGTGCTGGGATGATGTGCAGAGCTGCATGCATTGAGGAGTCACTGTGCATGCACGTAGCTACCACCAACCACGTATATTTAAGTGAGACGGGCCAAAATATTCCCCCACCACACCACTCCTTCTCGTTACTTGCCAATCTTCCTATTTCCCCTCTCCCTCACACACAACTTCCCCCTCCGCCTTCACCCCTCGCCCCCACTTTCCCCTCCTCCTCCTTCTTTCCCCTCCTCCTCCTTCTTTCCCTTGTTTCCCCCTTCTTCATCTTCCACCTCCATGCATGAGTAAGTGATTGAGAGACAGGTGCGGTGAGGTTGGTTGGAGCTTGGGCTAGCAAAGGGATCTTCAGGTTATCGTCTCCATGGTGTGGTGAGCTCGTGTGGACAATCGAAGGTCAGGGTGATCATCGAAGAGCACATGGTTGGCTGGAGGATTGTCGATGATCGTCGTGAGGTACACACCTCACATTTTGTATAGAAATGCATGAAATTGGTAGTAAATCCTAGGAATGCATGAAACCTAGGAAATTTATGTTTCTAGAATTTAATGTGAATTTATGGTGATTTATTGAGGCATTAATGGCCATTTATTGTGGTCGGTAAGTTTGGGTCGTTTTTGAGCCCCATGGCTTTATGATTTTGGTTTATGAGCTATGATGCATCAATCATGGTTTTGTTTATGTGATTTTGGAGTAGACTCAAGTGTCTACATCCTATGTTTTATTCATGATTTGTGGATTTTGTTTGGTGGTTCCACCCCTCACTTCCTCTTGGGTGATCGAGCGGACTAGGGCTCGGGCCATTTTTCTGAAATCGCAGAAATCGGTACGTTGTTTTTGATCAATATGTCGTTTTTGCTTCAGATTTGTCCCCTTGACCTCTAGATCAATCAATTGAATTTATTTGATCTGCTATTCTGGGAGTCTTGAGTGTTGACTATGCACCTAGTTCAATCGATCGTTTCTTTTTAGGCAACCAAACCAAGGATTTTCGGGTGTCTGGGTGGTTTTTTGGCCTACCATTTCTGGTGTCCAGGGCCCAATTTAGTCGATTGGCCCATTTTGGCATGTTGAATCAAGCTCTAGTGGTATTTTTTAAAATGATGCTTTGTGGCTTTTTCCAAAGAATTTTAAATGCCTATAAAAGAGGGTTTTGTGGGCCATCAGTGGTGGTCTATTGTGGACACTTGGTGTGCCATTTTTGTGGATTTTTGAAAGAATATGAAATGATTTTGAAAATGGTTTTTCAAGACATATAAATAGCCCAGTTTGGAAAGGATTTCTATGCTTTCTATGTGTAAGCCAAGATACTATGGGCCTTGCTGCTTGGACCAAGGAATGTTACTACATTCTCGGGTGGTCAAGCACGTCACTCAGGTTGAGGTCGAGGACCAAGATATTATAGATGAATGTTCGTCGAGTCATGGGGGTATGAAACTCCCTGACTGTCATCCACAAGGCTGAGGTAGAGGTCCATGGATTAAGGTGTTGCCTAGACCTAGAGGTATAATATTCCAGTTGTCACTAGACACTAAGGCTCAAAGTACAACTAGTTGTGGAGGTATGACACTCCCATTGTCTAGGTACCATGTACAGGACACCAATAAGGCGGACCCTGTAGTGTGGGCCAAGCCAAGAATTTGCACGTGCCTTATTGCTGGCAGTGTCCTGATTGACAGGACAGCCTTTCCAAGTGGGGTTGGCTTTGTGAGGGTTCTCCAGGTGGAATGACTTTGAGACAAAATCACTCCTCACAGGGTGGCGGGTCTGTGGCAATGCAGTGCACCTTGGTGGCTGCTTATAGCCTGAGTTGGTTGCTTTCCAAAGGTTAGGGCATAGGGTGTTTGGCCCATTGTCGTTCTTACAATGGTACGGTAAGCCCATAGTGCATTAACTAGTTTATCTGTCTAATTCGATCCCTTGGTGTCTTCTACCGTCTTTTTAATGATTTTTATTAGGATCTTATTAGTAGCTTCTACTTGGCCATTTCCTTATGGATAATAAGGAGAGGAGTGGAGTGATATAGAGTGATACCAAATTTTTTCCACTACCTAGTGAACTCCTCGAAGATGAAGATTGGCCCATTGTCAACTACGAAGGTTTTGGGAACCCCGAAGCTAGAGATGATATTCCTTTGTACAAATCAGCACAAGGTTGTGGCTTTAATGTTTCGAACGCTTCTGCTTCCACCCATTTGGTGAAGTACTCCGTTGTAGTGAAGATGAAGGTGCTTCCCTTGGCATGTTGTATTGGCTCGACCACATCAAGGCCCACATAGAGAAGGGCTAGGGAGCTGACATCGCATGGAGTACTAAGGTAGGAGCATGGATTTTGTTGGCGTGTAGTTTACAGCTCCAACATTTCTTGACTTTGGCCACGCAATCAACCTCCATTGTAAGCCAACAGTACCCTCTTCTAACGATCATCTTGGCCATGACTTGAGAATTGATGTGGCCCTCGCATGCTCCTTCATGTGTTTCCTTGAGAATTTCGACCGCTTCTGATGCATCAACACATCGAAGTTCGATGCTCAGTGGAGTCTTTCAAAATAATGTGTTGGCTTTGATGTAGTATATGGTGGCCATCCTTCTCAAGGCTTCTCTGTCTTTGGGTACCATCTTCCAGGTAGTTCAGGATGTCGTAGTATCACGGGTTCCCATCATTGACTTCGGTCGTTCCTTGGTAGTAGACCTCGACGTGCAGCATGTTCTCTTGGTGGCACTCTTTTGGAAGCTCTGGAACCCATTTTGCAGTTGACTCTACCATTGGCGAATTCATCTTTTGCACTATGATGATCCGTTCGTCACCTTTTGAGTTGAAGGGGAATGACGATGTGAGTGATGCCAGTGAGTCCACTAGGATGTTGTTGCTTCTAAGCGTCTTCAACAGGTCTCTTGCTAGGTCGCGATATTCCTAGAGCCTTGGTGAGAGGGTCTTATACTTGTTGAGGACTTGTCGGATGACAAGCTGTGAATCTCCTACTACTTTGAGTCTTCTTGCCCTTAGATCGAGGGCGGTCCACAATCCGAGAGTAAGTGCCTCTTACTCAGTGATGTTGTTGCTTGTTGATAAACCTAGTTGAATGGTAATAGGGATGAGAACGATCTCTGGAGTGTGAAGCGTTGCCCTTATTCCTAACCCTTGTGAATTGAGTGCCCCGTCAAAGTGGAGAGTCCACTCTCTGACTAGCAGGGTGGCGTTGATGATAGCAAGGATCTCTTCGTTTGTAAAGTCTATTGCAACTAGTTGATATTCTGGCAGAGGGAGCCAACGAACTGATCGGCGATCACTTGCCCCTTGACTGCCTTTTATGTGATAAACTGCAGGTCAAACTCTGTGAGGAGCATCTGCCAATGTACGACTCTTTCGAACAATGCAGGCTTGTCGAACATATACTTGATGGGGTCCATCTTGGCTATGTAACAAACCTTGTGTGCTAGGAAGTAATGTCTGAGCTTTTGGGAAGCCCATACTAGTGCTAGGCAGTGCTTCTCGATCTGGGAGTACTTCTTCTCATAATACATAAACATTTTGCTCAAGTAGTAGACAGCCTTTTCTTTCTTCACCATTTCATCGTGTTGGGCTAGAACAACACCTAGGGAGTTATCGGTGACCGCCAAGTATAGCAATAGTTGGCGCTTGGGAATTGGTACAACTAATACTAGAGGGTTGAGGAGGTAGAGTTTTAAGTCATTAAATGCTTTTTGATAGGCCTCGTCGCATTTGAACTCCATACTGCCTTTTAGTAGCTTATAGAAAGGCTTACATTTTTCTACGTGTTGGGAGATGAGTCTTTGGATGAATTGTAGTCTCCCTAGGAGTCCTCTGAGCTCCTTTACGTTCTTTGGAGGCAGCATCTCTGCGATTGCTTTGGCCTTTATTGAGTCTGGCTCTATTCCCCTCTTACTTACAATGAACCTGACAAACTTTCTGGAGGTTACCCCGAAGACACACTTCTTCAGATTCATCTGGAGATTGTATTGATCTACCCTACGAAGTACTCTTTCTAAGGCTTCGAAGGGTCCTCCTCTTATCTTTTACTTCACCAGTAGATTGTCCACATAGCACTCCATGCAATAGTGCATCACGTCATGAAAAATCACCATCATGGCTCTTTGGTAGGTGGCTCCAGCATTCTTCAAACCGAATGGCATGACGACGTAGCAATAAGTCTCCCATGGAGTTGTGAACATGGTCTTCCCCTGATCTTCTTCTGTGAGCTTGATCTGGTTATACTTGGAGAAGCTGTCCATGAACGAGAGCATTTCATGGCCCGTGGCGTTGTCTACGAGGATGTCCATGTATGGCAAAGGGAAATCATCTTTTGGGCAAGCCTCGTTGAGGTTTCTGTAGTTGATACATACTCGAACTTTGTCATCATTCTTCATAACTAGGACTATGTTTGCAATCCATTCAGGATAGACCACCACTCAGATGAACTTGGCTTGATGCAACTTGTCTATCTCTTCTTTGACCTTCAACGCTAGTTCTGGTCGCAATCTTTGGAGGTTCTGTTTCACTATCCTTGTGCCAGGCTTAAGGAGGAGTTAGTGTTCTACTAGGGATGACTCCAAGACAAGCATTTCTCTGTAGGAGAAGGCCAGAACTTTTACATACTTCTTGAGTAGACTTGTCATTCGGTGTCATTCATCTGAGTTGAGCTCAGAGCTGATCTAGATTGGTCTTAGGTCTTCCTCAGTCCCCAAATTTATTTCCTCAGTTTCTTCGACAGCAACCTTGATCCATTCATCATATCTCTTCATTATTTCATCAAAAATGGCCTGGCCCCTTGTCTCTTCTTCATCTAGGTCTTCATCTGTGTCCACCAACTTGTAGACTTCATAGTTCTCAGTATTCTTGCCGATTACGCTCGATACTGCCTCGACCAGGAAGATGGCATGTGACTGTGCTAGTTCTTGCGGGAACGCCGTGGTGTGGTGATAGACTCTGGTGGTCTGCAGACTTAACAGAATTATTAGATACCCTTATGCGAGGACATGGTGGTAGTTAGGCTATCCGAACCATGTCCTCCACTACCTATCCTTTTATTATCTACACTAGGAAATAAAATACTAAAAAGCAAATTGTACTAAAATAAAAGACAAGTGTTTAATGTAGGAAAGAAACTATTTACAATGCTAGGGGGAGTGCCCCTAGGTTTGCCTCCTCGTCGAAGGCACTTTGCCATTTGGCTCAATGAATGGCCCCAACCCCTTCTTGCTCAGAGGGGCAAGGCCGTAGGTTACTAAAGAGGTCGGTGAGTTTGCCGAGGTGAAGGGTGTTGGCATTTCCAACTTTTTCTTCAAGGATTGCTTCAGATGGGTCACTCATTGGGAGGTCCGGAGGCAGAAGATGCTTCAGAGAACTGGGAGAGAGGTTGAAGGCTAGGAGAACGTTGCTGGAGGTTTCTCTTGAGGAGAGCGAGGAGACTTCCAACAGGAGAGGAGAAACTTTTGAGGAGAGAGGTGTGGCTTCTGTGAGACTGAGGGAGGATCCAAGAGCTTGGATGGTTGGTGGTAAATCGGTAGTCTTTTTTAGAGTGACGTTAGTCTCGAACTGAAGCTCAATTGACAAGAAATGATTCGACAGCGTCCAGATCAGTGGCTTAGTGAAATCCTTTGATAAGAACCAGGGCTACCCTAGTCCTATTCCATTATGCTCATCGAGCTTCTCGAGCGCGTCTACCATCCCCTACTCTTCATGTCCCAATCCCTTCCCCGGCCTGTAGCCTATGCGTAGGAGGAGCTCCCACGGTCTTCGCATATATTCTAGAAAAGGAGAGGGGGTTGCATCTACTCTTTGAGGCACAAAGATTTGCTTTACGTTGTTTACCGCCTCAGTCGCTGAATCTTCCTTCGAAGGAGCAGGTGGTAGTGCCAGTGTGGTAGTTGGGACGGTCATGCAGTGTGCGCCAACTTCAGTTGGCTCATCTCCCTTGACCTTGATTATCTTCCCTTGGTGAGAGAACTTTTGCATTGGTGGCATGGGGAGGTGACCACCCTGATTTCCTCGATCCATTGGCACATTAGGATGAGTCGATAAGAGATAGGTGCATTGACTATTATCAACTCGGTCTCTGTCTCTATCGGGCCAACGGTGATCTTGACGTTAATTCTTCCATGTACTTTCTTTGTGTTATTGTCATACCTTGACACTGTTAGAGCTGTTGGGCGCATTTGACTTTCTTTAAGTCCAAGCAGATTAAAAGTATCTAGAGAGCATATATTTAAAGTTTCTCCCATGTCAACCAATACACCAGAAAGTTCAAAAATGTTTATTTTTAGAGTTACAATTAATCAGAAAGTCCTCCTTTCAGGAGGAACTAATTCAGAATCTGTAAAGAACAAGGTTGGCTCAACAAAGGCTGCAACCACCACCGCCTCCAGAGATTCCATAGGCATGTCTTTTGGGACTTGGGCCTTCTTCAAGACGTCCATCAAGATATTGCAATGTTGCTTAGAGGCTTTGATCAACTCATAAATGGAGATCCTTGCCTACGTCTTTCTTAGCTACTCCAGGATATCATACTCCCCTTCTGTTCTTCTGGGTACTTCAAATTCTTATTGTAAGGGGGCAAGACTCTTTCCACAATAGCTGGAGGCAGCATGACTTGATTTGAAGTCCAACCTGTCCTGGTAATGGGGGCCTGTTGGTAAGCTTCACGAGCTTGGGTAGACTTGATTAGCGACGTGGGCCTTCTTAGTAGGGACCTCCCCTAGTGATCGATCTGTCTGCGATAGAGTAAAGATGGACTTTACGGCATAGGACCTGTATCGGGTAGCTGGACATGTCTTCGTGTGAGGCTCATGCTTGCCCTGTCCTAGAATCCTTGGAAGATAGGTGTATCGTCTGGCTAGTGAGGATCATCAATCCACCCTCCTATTGGCCACCCATTAGGCGATTTTGAGGCTAGCTCTTCATTGATGGGTGTTGACGGCGCCTGTAGCCAGGTCATACCCTCATTTACATTGTGGTTCGCCCGAACAGTGACTACCCTCCCTTGATGCTTGAATTTAAGACTTTGGTGTACAAGGAAGGCGACGGCCATGATTTCTGCTAGCCAGGATCTCCCTAAAATTAGGGGTTCAGCCAGGTCATGTTCCATAATGACAACCATCGTAGTAGTAGTCAGTGGACTGATGGTAATGTCTAGTTGAGCCGTACCCACCGCCTCTCTTACGCCTCCATCATATGCTACACAGGCGAAATGGCGTTTAGTAATCTGGTCTTCTTTAGTGCCTACATAGTCTAAGGTGGATATGGAGCAAACGCTCTGACTAGCACTAGTGTCAACCAGCACTCCCGTCAGAGGAAATCGTTAACCATCATAGAAATGACCAGTGGGAGGGCGAGCTCTTTTGGTGGCGACAGCTATGTATCTCTGAAGGTAATGTCCACTCGCTCAACATCTGTGGCACCTTCGTCAGTTGACACGAAGTTGTGTTCATGATCCATTCCATTGGACGACTGTAGCTCGTAGGTGAGGAGGGTGTCACGATTATCTAGGAAATTGGTATCAATGGTGGGCTCATCTGGTTGAGAATCTCACACATCATCTATCACCTCTTCCCATTATTCATCAAACGGGACCTTTAGGATTGGTGCCTCTGGCTCCTCAGACTCATCTTCCTCGGCATCAGGTGGCCTTAAGTCTGGGTTTGCTTCTATGCATTGAAAAGTTACCATTTCAACTGAAGTTGCATGATATTTGTCCTCGGTGCACATATGGGCCACGACATGATTCGGTAGAGGATCTTGATGTATCTGCATTTTGGGTTGCCCTGCCTGAGCTATCCTCAATCTCTCCCAAAAGGCTATCCACATGATCTCCCTTTTGTCATTTAGATCATAAATCTTGTCCTTCACCACGAAACACTCATCTAGTGTATGTCCATTCCTTTGGTGGTAGGAACAGTACTTAGTCATATCCGCATTGTAAGGATTTGGCCTTGGCATTGGGAGCTGTAGATCTCCACTCTTGACCAGCATTCGCAATACGTCACTAAGCACTTCTGGGAGTGGCAAATAGTGTTGTCGTTTGGGCCCTTTGTAAGTTTGAGGTGAGGGGACATTATGGGGGTTTCTCTACCCCTACTGTTACCCCTGTAGTTGCCCCTTGAATTGATTGTTCGATTGTGCTTGTTGCGCATACACGAGGTAAGCCAATGGCTGTTGCTGCTACTATTGTTGTGGCTGTAGGCATTGCTGCTTGTACAACATCGGAGGCCCTTGGTACTGATTTTCTTAAGGCTGTGAGGGATGTTCATACTGCTGGTTCAGAGGCTCCTGATGCTAACGATCTTGGCACCACTTCCGACCCTACTGCATTGAGATCTATGCCACACCCACTGTAATTTCCTCTATGGTGTGCCTAGTGGCTTTCTTCTTACTTTTCCCCTCAAATTCTAGGAATGGTAGATCATCCTTGTTGCGTAGGACTTTAGCAACACATTGATACAACTAGGGGTACATCTGGAAATCCTCCACAAGTAGACCTATCCTGAGTGCACTAGTGGTATTCTTTGCTATAATCTCCACAGCTTGGCTCTCTAGGATATAGCACTCAGCCCTGGCTGCCAGGTCCCTCCACTGACATGCATACGTGATGAAGTCCTCATTTGGCTTCATCTTCTCCGCAATGAGATCACCAATTGTAGGCTTATGTGTTACATGGTGGCTATATTGGCTTAGGAAGTTTTTCTCCACTGTCTTGAAGTCCCAGAGATCTTATGTCAAGAGGGTATCAAATCATTTCAACGCCTTGCCTTCTAATGTCTTGAAGAACTGGTAGATCGTCAACCCTAGGTCATATCTATTAGGGAGAGCAACATAGTGAATGTGGCCAAGTGACTCCTTGGGTCACTAGTCCCATCTTACTTCCTTATCTTAAGCAACTTGAATCATAACGGTAGAGTGAAATGAGGGAAGTTGGAAGTGTCAAAGCTAACGAGAGCTTTTAAAGTGACTCCTGCCTCTGCCAATGCTTCTGCAATCATCCTTTTGATTTTTGAACTTTAAATGGATGATTGCCCCTGGCCCTGGTACCCTTGAGCTTGGTAGGGCTGGTATGGTTGGGGGTGTTGTAAGGTGGAGTGAAGGGTGAAGGTTGAGGATAGTATGTGGGTAGTGGTGCTGATTGGGGTATCCCTGGGTAGAGTGGTGGAATGTGGCCTAGGAATGATAGAGGGATTTGGTGGGCGAATGGGTAGGCAGCGGTTGTAACATACCGTACCAATGGAAAGTTGATGGTTGGGCTTGGTGGTACTGTATAGGTTTTCCCAGGAATGGGCCATGTGGGTGTGGATTATGGGCCCTAGTGGGAGCTCAAGGGAGAGGGCCCAAGTTTGAACAAAGATTGTGGATTTCCTACAATTCTTGAGTGTTGATGCTGTGCTAGAAATTGGTGGACTTGATTGGTTGCCCCTTCTGGCAATTGATGAGAGTCGGTTGGTGTCAGCCTTGCTCCAGTGGGTGAGACATTGTAGGGCTGAGAGTACCCTATCTCCTCCTCTTCCTTGACGTCCTCTTCAATGTGTTGTCCTTCTACTTCGCTTGTAGGAAGAAGTGTAGGGGTTGGGCCTCCAGACGAATAATCAAAGGGGATAGACACATAAGGGAACTGCCGACGAGGCTTGTGCTGTTGGAAGCTCAGGGTGTGTGACTCTCGCATAGAGGTTGCTGGAGTATTGAATAAGAACTCATGCTTCCCATGAACCTTGCTGGCTTGAGACATAGGAGGTGAGGATGCTACCATGCTCGTGATAGTGTAGATAGCGTCCACTATTAACTTTTATTGTTTATTACAATCAACTAAAAAAAAATGGAAAAGCAAAAGAAAATGAAAATATAGACTTCTCATATTACTACGCAAAACCCTAGTACAAGATGTCTAAAAGAAAGGGAAAAGAGGCCGACTCAACAAAAAGGGAACTCAAGGAAGACGTCCGTGCTATTGTTGGACCAAGAACTACAACTAGAGATCTAAACTAATGTTCCTGCACCCCGTTAATCACACTCACACACAAAATATACTGCAATCAAGTCAATCAGTGTGCTCCCATCGCATCGCCAATGAGGCTGGCAGCACAACACATCGTCGATGAGGGTGGCGATGCTGGAAGCCACTGGTCAATCAGGCAGTTGGTGTCCCTAGCTACTCTGGCTACTAAGATCTGTCCTAGACAGATCAGATGCCAAGCAAACCTAGTTATTCAGTCAAGTTCCAAATAGAACACGGTTTTTAAAGGTTTTGAGAATTAATTAATGGCTTAATTAACCTGCATTCACTCAATCCAATAAGTTCATATGGCAAAGGGTGAGGCCAACTTTGGGGACACTAAGGGTCACACAATAGGATTTGGTCTTCGGTACCGCTCTTTAACCTTCATTAGGGTCCACCAAGAGGGCTTAAACTACAGGTTTGTCTCTCTAAAGAGGGGCCCACAATCCAGGTTTCTATTCTTAGGGTCGGTCCTAGCAAACCACAAAGTGGTAAATAAACAACGAATAGCAAGATTTCAAGTATCTACTAGGGCCAATTACAAACTCAGGGAGAGAGCAGGAGTCTGAAATAGTCACCTGGGACACTTTAGATTTCCTGATGTAATTATCCCAACCAAGACAGAGCATGGGTGAGCGACTGGCACTGGCCCGAGTCACTCTACTTGGTTGATCAAATCACACTGGAAATCCCAAAGAACTATTATCGTATTATCAAACAAGTAGTTTTGTGACATCTGGGCCTGATTACCCATTTTTATTGTAGACCATGTAATTATTTGCAATATTGCTTAAATGGTTTATTAATGGATAATCTGTTGTTTCTAGGATGTGTGTGATTGTGGTTGGTTTTCTGTGCACCTGTCTGTGATTTGGGACCAATGTGGGGCCAGTTGGAGGGTGCACAGTCGTCTTGGTTTACGTGCCTGTCTTTTCTTCCTTTCTTTTCCATCTTTTTCTCCTTCCTTTCCTTCCTCTCACGAGCCGCATACTTTTTACTCATCCCCTTCCCTTCCCCGACCCGTGCCACCAGCGACACCGGTCTGTGCCTCGCCGTCTCCTCCAATGCGATGGGCGGCCGGCCCGATGCTGGTGGAGAGAAGGATAAATGGAGGTCGCGGCATGCAGTGAGAGGAAGGGGTAACAGAGAGAGGAGGAGAGGGAGAGGATCGACGCGTAACCAAGGAGGTGGTGAGCTGCTCGTGTGTTCCGCCGGCAGAGGAGGCTTCGTCGGGGCGCGAGGAGGTTCGCCGGAGAGTAGGGAGGGTCGTCGGGGGCTGTGCCAGGTACACAACCCCTTTCCTCTCCTCCATCTGGTGTTTTGTTAATAGTAGGTTAATTGCAAGAAAAATTGTGATAAATGCATGGAAAATTGTAGAAAAATCATGAAATGAATGGGAATGTGATGTATAGCATGAGAATGTAGA
>JAMKQA010078607.1:0-17853 GCA_024699735.1 Posidonia australis | reverse complement strand
CACTTGTTATGCCCAAAAGTGCCCAAGCATAGTGGATTCAATTAGGTTTGACACGTGTAGAAGGGAAGAACAAAGACCAAAATAGCAATCCACACAACAACAAAGGTTTTACGTGGTTCTCCAAATTCGGGTACGTCCACGGGTGTCTCTCCTTGGCTGCTTACTAACTTCAAATGGTGGAGTACAAAGAGAGGAGGAAGGAGGAACAAAAGAGATGGCCGTCCCTAGGGCTTGCAAAGCCTCCACACAAAATCGTCCTGTTGTCTCACAAAAGAGCCAACCCTAATAAGAACATTGGATGACCTTATATAGTGATTAATCATATATGACAAAAATACCCTTATACAAATATAATATTTAAGACACATTTACAAAGACAATATCCACGCCTAGCCAATAGCCACTCGTGGTGCTATTGTGCTACAAATACATCAAGAACTGGATATGTAAAAATCCTATATTCTATTGTGTGCTGATGAGCTGAATTCCACAAGGAATGGGCCCTTCTTTGCCTTTTGCTCTTGTTGCAGTGAGCACTCAACCGCAAAAAGCTGCGAGAACGTGGGGGGTGGTAGACGTGGGCCTTTGGCAGGACAGAGGACCCGTCGCTTTTAAGGGATCTACTACCGTCTCCAGCGGCCGTTGGAACCAATTGTCACACCAGAGAGAGACAAAGCATGGATGGAGATGGAGTGATTGTGAACGAACTACCTACTAAAGAAAAAGGGACACTGCCGCCTTCTTTTTTTTCCCTTCTCCTTACCCAACTCATGTCGGTTGCCACTTCAGTACGCAATGCCAAAAATGTCTAGGTTACCTGAAGTACCACTGTATCTCCTAGAGTATTCACATCAAACGGCATCCTTGAACCATAAAGAATTCTTGCAGCGATTTCGGCTATAGATTTAACGTATTTCGCTCTCCTTGGGTCGCTGAACTGGTATTCTTCTTGGCTTAGAAAACGGACAAACAGGCAAATACTAGTACAGAAAACAGAGCTGGGTCTCTTCCTTACCATATCCGCAGGCACCTTCTAGCGTGTCTTTTATCACGTTGTTTAGACAATAGCGTGGGAGGTCACGAAATGCCCCCATGGAACCATTGTTTAGACAATAGTCCTTTATCACCTTCTAGCGTGTCTCTCTTCGTTCTCCTCACCGCTCCATGGCACCATCATTGCTTGTAATTCCCGAAATGCCCCCGGTTTGAAAAGTGTCCGTTGGTGGTGTGTCAGTCACGTTTGCGCGGTCTTCCACGTGGCCATCACATGCGCTTAAACCGAGCGGAACCAACACTGTTTTTTTTTTGAAAAGTGATATTACGGTAACGTAATAATGATTATTTAATAGTAAAAGAAAAATCTAAAAAGTTCACTCGCAAGAGTTATGTTATGTAGCCTTTTTTGGATATCTTGCAGATTCAATGATGGAAAAAAAACCCGCTCCGTATGACTGTATCATCACATCTATATACCATTTTCCTCGTTGTTTTCCCTTTCTGCCCTTCATACAGCGGTGATGATTCCGGAGATTATAATGCGAGGACAGCGCGGTTCACGGCCAAAAGCTGCTCGCTGATTTCAATGACCAAATCTTGCCACATTTTCCACTAGAGCCACTATATTCCTTCTTCGTCCCAGCACGTGTAAAATTTGGCCGACAACATGTGTCTTTCCATGGCCTGAGTGGCCAAGTCCATTCTCCCCATTCCTCTCACCCTGCGTGGAAGAAATCTCACCACTCCCACAATCCACAGAGTAACAGAGCTCCACTTGATCGGTTGCCGAGACACAAGTACAGTGGCACAATGGTTAATAATACGAAAGACAATGGTTGATTTTGTATCTGGGAGCGCTTCCTTAAATCCAAAAAATTCCTACACCCACCATCTGCTACTCGCTTCTCGTCTCCTCTCCTCCTCACTCTCTCTCTCTCTGTCTCTCCGCAACCCAGACTTCGCCTCTGCAGGTGTTCATTCATTAGATTTCAACCCATCCTCCTCGTCGTCGTTATCGTCGTCGTCGTCGGCGGCGGCGGAGTTAGGCTTGCTTGGAGTGAGATCTGGTAAGCCCCACATTGTGCCAGATTCCCCTTTTTGTTGCAGTCTGGATGGAGTTTTCCAATGCTGGTTTGATCCTTCGGCATTCCTTCTGTTAGTGGTGAGTAATTGGTGGTAGATCTGGCGGTGGTATGGTGGATTAGGGATTGATTGGGTTGTTTTGAGGTTGATCGTTGTGGAAGAGTGTCATTGGAGCTGCCGGGGGTCGTAAAGAGTTCCAGTTTTTTTTTTTTTTGGACCTAGGTTTGGTTTGGGATGCATGCTACACTCAACATTGGCTTCTGAACAAGTGGGAGCTTGTGATCTTGCTGTTTTGTGCAAATTGCATTTTACCTGCTAGCAGGATGCATATATGAGATTTCATGGTTAGACTCGTTTTTTTAGCGTAAAAAGTTGGCGCTTTTTCCTCTCTCTGCATCTTATATGTCTTGTGTTGCCCTCTCTTCCTTGCTTGTAGTTGCCGATGCTTGAATCTTTGACACTTACAGATTCCAATGTTAGAGCTATTTTGTGTTGCTCTCTCCATTCTATCTTCATCTTTGCCATTGCTTGAATCTTAGAACATGAATTCCTTCTGGCTCCAAATGGGTAACATTTTGCTGTTGCGCAGGGTAATCTACTTGCTTGGTTATAGCCTTCTATTTAGTGTTTTTGCATATTAAGTATTATTTTATCATTCCGTGTAAGTTTGGGACATTGTTAATTACTATTTCTGGTTTCATTTTGTATTTGCAATATTATTAAGCACTATTTATCGATCTAAGTATTATGGTGCTTCTCGCAAACCTAAAAGTAGAATTTTGTTTTTCTTACTCTGCTAACTTGGTAATTCGAATAATAGTAGTAATTGCTACCTTTAAGCTTCTCTATGTCAAGCGAGATTGATAGGTCTATGCAGTTTTCTTTAACCTTTATGGTGGACGTGGCATACCAAGAACACCAACATCTTCTATACATAGAGTTTCTATTCACACAGTACCAAATGCTAGGCTCGATATGATTTGATTGTACGATGACATTGTAGTAAAGCTTTTGTAAAATGTGAAAGATGTTTTCGATTACATCCAGCTACACTCAGTCGAAGATCATCTTAAATTTTCAAATCTGCTTTTTTAGTGAATATGGTAAACATATTCTTGGCAACATGGTTCACTTTGTGCTTCTTCCCTGATTGCTATGAGCTCTTTCTTTCTATTTTAAGTGTTATTCAATGCTTCATAATGGCCAATCGGTTTTTATCAAATACTGCCAATTATTTACTTTTCTGTAATCACCTTTCTCTTGTTCTGTTCTAAAAGGTGATTAGTTATGATTTTCCAAATCATGCAGCCATTATAGTAGGCTTACTTCATGGTTGATCCATTGGCTTGGACGAAAACTTTTACGAGCATGGTGGATTCATATTCAGGTGCATTGTAATTAGCAATTAGAGACACAAATACAATTGTCCATCTGGGACTTGAATATTCTTTCAATACTAGTGGGAAAAGATGGAGGGGGAAGTAGATCCAAATGTGATTCTCGACTATGTCATCTTTAATATTGTATCGAGGCAAAACAGGTGATTTATTTTATTTTTCCTTTGCATTTGTGTCTTCAAATTTACTACTTTTCAAAGAGAAAGAGAATTACTTTTCCAGTGGTATTCTTTCCATGCAGGTTTGAAGCATCCATATGCAGCAAAGAGAAAATAGAGAAAGTAGCTTCTGGTCCTTTGGATCTGCTAGAGTTGCATTTGCCATTGGTGAAAGCGTATTGTCCTGATTTAAGTGACTACTTCAGGCTCGAGCTACCTGAGAATCTCAAGGGCTCTTCTTGGTTCACCAAGTCCACTCTGGCAATGTATGTGGATTTTGACTGCATGTCTGATAAGTGGCAGTTTTCTCTCTCTGATGCATCATTCTTTTTATGTTTAATCCTAATCTTGCAGCTTCTTGCACCTTGTCAATGTGCCTGACTTATTAAAAACAACAACTGTCATTCAAAATGAGCTAAACCAATTGGAAGACACTAGAAAGTTTCATGTTACACTTTATACCAAGGTTTGTTGGCTTTTCATTCTCAAAAACGCGATTACTTGATTGCTTTCAGTCTCATGTCTTTAAAGTTACTTCATTGCCTGCAGACAAATTACTTTTATGCACTTTATCTTGTATGTTTAATGTTTTGCCATTTCCCTCTGCAGGATAAGCAGGCTACTTTTGGAGATTTCCCAGCAGGTATGTGTGTGAATATCATCAGTCTCTGTTGTTCTTTCAACTTGACAGATGTTAACAGCAGAATCATGTATATGCTTAAAGTAGCCTGTTCAACAACAACGTTATAGCAATATTTAAGCCTGCAAAAATAAATATGATGTAGAAGCTGAAATATTTTATGACTTTTTGTAAATATTTGTTTGTTTAAGTAAATGTTGGTCTATTTCTAGTTGAAGAAAAGAAGACTGCCTAATTCCAAATAAGATATAATCTTCTTCTTTTAATATTTTGAATTCAGTCTAACTGTCTACCAAATGGTACTCTTTGTGATGTTTGCTGGCTGTAGTTGAAGTCCACTTGCTGAGTACTCTATAAATCTTATGTTCAAAGTTATCAAGGTGAAAGACTGTGCCAAGGCCACAAGCCTCCAAAATGCTTGAGGTGAGAGGTGAGAGGCTAGAGGCAAGGCACTAGCCTGATTGAAGTTGGCTACAACGAAAAAAATAATAAATGAAAAACAAAGAGCCATATAAATGATAATATCAAATAAATGATTCCATACCACCTTGACTACAAATATTGAGTAAATTGTGTCGTTTAAATTTCAAATATAAATTTAACTTACATAAAACATGATTGCTGCAATATGTTCAAAACAATGATAAAAATGATTGAAAGTGAAACACCAAGTCATTGCTGAAATGTGGCACATTTTCACTTAAAGCAGAGAGTAAAACAACAGAAAGACTCAAAAAAAGTACAATAAAGAATGACTAAAACTCAACAACTAAAACTGTGAGTGTTGGACAAAGAAAAAGAAAAAATGGGTAGAAGGTGGATTAAGGATGAAACGCTCATTTTCAATCAGGCATCATCTAGGACTAAGGCGATCATGTGGCTGTTAGTCTAGGGCAATGGGGCAAGCAACCTTCATAGCACTGTTTGTTATAAAAAAGTTCTGAGGAAGAACTTGAAAAGTATAATTTCCCGTTACTTCGTGTACGAGTATGAGTCACTCAAGGTACACATGATTAGATGTACATAATGGAGTGGCATGAATAGTTGTCTGTGAGTTATAGGAGTTTCAATATATCAAGCACTTGGTTGAGCTATTAAGTGTTAAAAAATAAATTTTGTGTGCAATGTGAATATCATGATTCTTGATACCAAGTCATAAATCGTTCACAGACTCATAACAAAACAATAAATTGGATCCAGAGGCTACCACCCACTTTGAGAGGAGTTAAGGCTAGTACTGTCGAACAATGACATTGATATTTGGTCATCTGTCCATTGAGTTAATAATTTGGCCATATGGGCTCCACTGTCGGTGACATACTAGTATATACTATGCTAACAATATGATGAGACATTTTATTCTTCATATTTCTAGAATAATTAAAGGATAGTTGATTAGTCGTTATAGTTTGCATTTGCATTTGCATCTTGAGCTTTAGGCAAATACCTGATAAAATTATCTACCTGTTTTTCACGAACCTTTTCCAGGAGTAATCCCTGTAGCCAGTATTATAAAACAAGTCAGTGGCAGTGAGTGCTCTGCATCACTCTCTGCAATATCCTGTTATGTTGATAATTTAAAAGGAGTTGAGGTAGAAAATCATGAAATGAAACTGTGTGAACATAACAAATGTCACATGGTGAAACCTGTGATAGTGAGAAAATTCACATCAATTAAAAGATAATAATGGTAATCACCACACTAAAAAGAATAGGTAACAATGAAATCCACATGATTAATTATCATAAAGAGAATCCACCTGTTCCTCTTATTCATATTTATAGATTTGGTTTTGATAGCTCGTACTCTTTATATATATTGATAATCAATATGACTTACTACATGATAATGCAATTTTATATTTTACTGGTTCAGCTTCTTCGAAGAGCAGGCTTTGTTCTTTTCGTAAAATGGTATCCAAATTCTATATTTTCATTTGGATAATTTATAAGAAGCAACTCACAAATTTCATCGTTTTTTGCCATTACAGAAAGTTGGCGCTTGAACGAGGTGGAAACAACTCAGAATGTAAAACCACTTCCCCTAGTGTTTTGTTTTTTTTATGAATTACCATATCAGGACATTCTTCTAAGAAATCTCATAAACTTTTCTACAGGCCAAGCTTGAGACAGGATCTTCTGATGCTACAAAGTAAGCCTTTTCCTCGTATAGCTATTTCATTACATTCCTTATCCATTTTAGCTAACTAAGAAGTTGCACTTTCAGAAATGAATTACTAAGGGCACTGGATTTGAGAGTCACGGCTCTAAATCAAGAGTTAGCCACTATTTTCAATCGAGCTCTGGGCAATTGTTCAAAAATGCAAATTTCCAATTTGACTGCATTTGTAGAACATTTTGGAGCAAGTGAATTGAGGTACCTAGTGCTACTCTTACAATCAATACAATTGATTTGCATGGCATTCTTGTGCGGAAAGTGAGACAATTAAAATCAGTTATTTGTTCTATGAATTGAGGATTTCAATTGTAAACGGTTCGTTGTATCGGCTCACATAGATCTATCATTTCTGGTCCACTTCTTTATTCATCATTTTCAATACCATGAATTATGATTTGACACTCCATTGTAGTTTGACATCTTATATTTCTTTTTCTTTTTTACTTACAAGCATGAACTCATTCCATCAGTTTGACACCTTTCCTGAAAATGCTTACATTACTCATTTTCCTTGTTCTAATGATGAAGTTGTGTTTTCACTTATTGCAGGAATTCCTTGGTCAAGTTTTCAATTTACTTTCGTAGTGAACTTACTGATACCTCAAATGAGCAATCAGAATTAGTGTCACATGATTTAAAAAATTATAATGGCGAGAGGATTGAAGATAGATCTACACTGTGTTCACAGATTGATAGCAAAAATGCTGTAAAATATGGCATCTCTCCTGCAAAAATTGCTCAGGCAGAGCGCCAAAGCTCAAGTGACGAGTCTTCTGATTCTAGTGAAGAGGTTCAATCTTTTGTAGAAAGAAGCCGACCTGCTATAAGATCTGCATCACCTAGAAGGTCAGCTTCTCCCATGCGAAGAATCCAAATAGGACGGTCGGGATCGCGAAGGTCTACTGCCCTAACTATCAAGAGCCTTAGTTACTTCCCAGCTAGAGAAAGACCATTATTCAACAAAGAAGATGACAATAACAATGAAGATGAATCATCTAATCCACACCCTAAAAAATCTGAGAATGCAGTCTTGCGAATGAGCGTACAAGATAGAATAAATCTTTTTGAGAGCAAACAGAGGGATCAAACTTCAGATACTCAAAAGAAGAACTTGACCACAGAGGCATCTTTTGGTGCTAAAAAATCTGTTTTAAGAAGATGGAGTGCAGGCATGGGCAATTCTTCTATCCTTTACCCACATGAAAGTACATCTGATGATAATAAGGTTCAGCTCACTTCAAGTAATGCAGAAATTAGTCAAGATAAATTTTCTGCAGGAGAGATGTCTGATATTCAAAAGCCTAGTTGTGAACTAGTTGAGAATGTTGCTGATGTATTATCTTTAGAAGTTGAAGATACATCATCTTCTCCATTAGATATTCCTACTACTTTTGACACACCTCAGTCTGAAGAGACTCATAACAGAACTGCAGCCTCAGCAGAGTGGACTAGGCAGAAGGAGGCTGAGCTCAATCAAATGCTTATGAAAATGATGGAGAATAAACCTGCCAAGTATGCAAGTATGACGTCTGGGAATAATCAGAAGCATGACTCTGGTGAGCCAAAAGGGAATTTTTACAGCCAATACAAGGCAAAAAGAGAAGAAAAACTACGGTCAGAGAATACTGGTAAACGGGTTGAGAAGGAAGTGAAGTCAAAGGTGGTGCGTGACAAGATGGACAATAAAAAGGCTTTTGTTTCCTCAAAAGTAGCTGGTGCTGGAGGAAAACAAGATTCCTCTGCTTATTCCCAAAAGACACGAAGAAATTCTTCTCCCCCGGTGCTACCAAAAGCTTCAATATCAAATCCTGCTGCTGCTAAGAAGTCTTCACCCAAGACCGCAACAGCTGCAACTCCTGGACGCAACTCCTGTCCATCTATTCCATCTCCTAGAACAGCTGGAACCCCAACTTCTAAAACCTCATCTTGCATGACTAATAACACCATACCAAATCGCAAAAAGCCTCAACCAACTCCATCACCTACTCAAGCTGCACCGCGAACAGAAAGACCAAGGCAACTGAAGGGGTCTAGAGGTTCTGTCACAGAAAACAAATCTGGTTTGAAAGCTAAGAGCGAAACAAAGCCAAAGACTGTGTCAAAGAGTAGCAAAAACATCAAAACAAAATCCATAGTTCCTCCAGGTGATGATTCTGGTGCAAGTCCTGCCAAGCCGAGCTTTTATAACAAGGTCACCAAGAAGAGCAGTATTGTGCCTTTGGAGTCAAAGCCCTTTTTGAGAAAAGGAACAGGTATTGGTTCAGGTGTTGGTCCTGTAACAGCAAAAACAAAATCTATTCAGCCTGAGGATCTCTCAATGAATAGTGCAATTGTGATGCAAACTGAGAAGGAATCTGCTTCTGAAACAGTGAAGACAATGACTGAACCTCAAGAAAAAGATCTTACCCAGCTTTCTAGTGTTGATATAAACCTAGAAGAACCTGCCAATGCTGATATGGCTGCTGAGAGGACACAGGCATCAGAGCCATTAGCTGCTGAAGTGGAGCACACTGTAAAACAGCCGGTAGAATTTCCTGTGGTTGACATCCAAGCTGATGATGAGTTGGGTATCTCGTCAAGTGCTTGGGTTGAGATTGATAATGATAATGATGGAGATCCTGAGCCACTTGAGAGTGACTGCCTGCAAATTACAACACTTGCAGATGGTATGCCAGCTACCGTGTCCAGCCCACGGGTTCGCCATTCACTATCACAAATGTTACGAGCTGAAAGCATAGAGCCAGAGATTATTGAGTGGGGAAATGCTGAAATTCCACCAGCTTTGGTTTATCAAAAGGATGCACCAAGAGGGTTGAAGAGGCTCTTGAAGTTTGCTAGGAAGAGCAAAGGGGAATCAAATATGACTGGTTTCTCCAGTCCTTCAGTCTTTTCTGATGGAGAGGAAGATGCAGAAGAGCCTAGGATGATCAACAAGAGGAATACAGATGCTTCATTGAAGAAAGCAGCCGTCAAAGCAAAAGCCACAGGGATGCATAGAACCATGCTTAGTGAGAGCTATGATGGTGGACATCCAAGCAAGGGTTCAGCAAATCATTTAGGCAATCATGAATTCCTATCAGGTATAGAATTACTACAAGCAGGTTCAGCAAATCATTTAAAACATCCATCCTCTTCTTTTAGTATCACTTCCTTTTTCCTTATTTTCTCTGGTTCTTCTCACAGCTAGTATGAATGGCCTCCCATCAGGCCCTCACAAGTTGCGAGAGGGACCTATTACTGCCACATCCACTTCAGCTAAAGGTATGATTGCGTGTTTTTTAGCAAATATTCTCCATTTGTTTTAAATTTTTTTAATTTCTAACTAGTTTCTCCTTTTTCTTCCTGTCATTCTTTTTTCACCTTAGCGACACGGTCATTCTTCTCCCTTTCAACATTTAGAAGCAACAAATCCAGTGAAACAAAACTTCGTTGATGGAAAAGACAGCGAACACAGGAACACAACCTGTTGCGTCCATATCGTCAAGACAAGAAGCATGATTTTGGTTTAAGGGAGGGAATGCTAGTTAACGGATACCTCCCTTGGTTATACTTGAGATATATTATGTTATTATTGTTATTTGTTGATGGCCTTTCCAGGGAAAGAGTTTCTTTTGTAAATGTTGCTATGAGGACTACAACTTTGACCTTTTTCTCAGAAAGTATGACCACTTGGTTCGATTATTCTAACAATACCAGGGGAGTATGTGTCCATGTGCATTTGAACACCAGAGCTGCGTAGATTTGTTTATTTTTTTCATCCTCTTCTCGGTGTGACATTTCGGAAACTTTTTTCGAGTATAAATTCTCTACCGTTTCCCCTTCTATGGTTACTCGTCACTCTTCGGTTAAAGAAGTCATGTTCTATATTAAGAAAAAGGGTTCTGCAATATAATACACTGCCATATTTTTACTCGTTATGGTTTCGGTAAAAAGAAGGGACATGCGACAAGATATAGATACCTGTGGTTTATTTTTTTTAAAATAATCTATGGTATATGTATTAATATCCACCAGATAAGATAAAATGGAAAGAAAAACTACTTTATACCGTTGTTAGAGCAGAGCAAGTTTTTTTTCTTCTTTCAAATTGTAGATTTTATATTAAATAAATACTTAGTTATGCAATCTCCACAAGTATAATAGAGCAGATCAAGTCTACTTGATCAAATTAAGAACAAGAGGTACAAGAGAAACACTAATGTTACAGATCAAAGAATGTACGTAGAATCTAGAGAGCTCATGCTCAATATTTAAAGGTCTGTTTGACAAAACTTTAATTTTTGAAATCAAGTGTAAAAGTTAATTTTTGGTTAAAAACTGTCATAACTTAACTTCTAGAAATGTAAAGGAATTACTGTTTCAAAGCTATATGCTTCTAAAAAGCTATTAGTGTTTGATAGAACTAACGGACCATTATAGTTTCTGGAGAGAAACTATATGCTCAAAAGTTGTCCAAAAGTCCTGTCAAACGAACCCTAAGTGCTGATGATTAAGTGCTTCAACGGTTGATATTCTTTTCTTTTCTTTTTTTTTGTTATCGGTTTAGGTGAATTTTTATGCATGTCCCAGGATTCGAACTCGAGACCTGTGGCGATTTAAAGTTCTCCTAGCCACAGTGACAATGAGCCATTGTCTACTGTTGATATTCTTGCTGGACAATATTTGAGCATACTCTACACCAAGAAAATAAATTATAGGTCCAAATTGGTCTACTGATATACTAAACTAATGCTTAATTAGTAATAAAAGAACAATACCTATCAGAAAGACAAGCATTAGTTGTGCTTCAAAGTCATCAGAAATCGTTTTTTTTTTGTTAACGGTTGAGATAGTTAGAGGAGAATTATTTTTTTATACATGTCCCAGGATTCGAACCTGGGATCCTGTGGCGAGTTTAGAGTTCTCTCAGCCACTGTGACAATGAGACATTGTCAAGCCATCAGAAATCGTGAAACGGGTTCAATCCTAAGAAAAAAGCATAATGTCAATGGGTTTCATGCAACTAACATGGTGTGATGATCATATAAAAAGGATAGAACTAATTCAATATTCAAGCACAAAACTATTGGACACTCGAGTAGAAATATGGAACCAAGTTGGATTCTATCTACTGAGAATTTTCTAAGGGCAATTTAAATATTACTAACAGAAGATAAATCCCATCTGGTTCCATTGTAGGAGGAAGGAAGGGAGTTACGTGTCGAGGGTTTCGTTTCGACCGTAAGTCAGTCAGTAGCTTGATCGCAGGCCATGTTTACTCAGTAGGAAATCCCCAATTCCTTTCAAGACAACAATATATCTTAAAACTACGAATGACAGTGGTGACGAATGTCGATCGTCAACGACGACTACGAGAGGTACACGGTAGAGGAGATAAACGTAGAACAAAGTTATTAGAGCTCTAGTACTTAACGATGGAAAAGTACTTTTTAATACATTTTTGGATTAATTTTCCATGATGTGACTCTTGTTCTTTTATAGAGGGAACTGACCAATCGCTATCTCTTCGCTCCAATGACTCCCTCATTTCACAACTGTTCCAAGAGAGTTGACCAAAACAGTCGATCATTTGTGCGTAACTTTCTTATTTTCTCTTTAATGAATGATTTAATTCATTCTTCATCTCACAATCGTTCCTAGAAAGTCAACCAAAATGATCGTTCAATTGTACGTAACTTTCTTATTTTCTATTCATTACATTTATTTCATAAACATTTCATTCTATGAATTTATTCTTCTTTTATAGTCATTTATTTTATAGTCTTTAATAACGATATACCAACGTCTCCTACTTGGTCATAAAAACCATGCATAATATTCCATGTATTGAAAATTTGAGATGTATAATCTTGATTTCCACTCTCATTATTTGCGGAGCGAATAATTTTCAATTTCTACTCCCACTATTCATAGAAATGTTCTTCTTTTTTATTATCTATAGAATTATTTCTTAATCTCATCAAATCAATATATTTTATAAATTTTTCTGCTTGAATTCTTTTAGTTAAAGGATCAACAACCATATCGTCCGATGAAACATAACTTACTTTTACTTCCCTTTTTTCCACAATATCACGAATATATTAATATTGTATTTTAATATATTTTTCTCTTGAACTATTTACACCACTTTTTATCAAACTAATTGCAGCTTAGTTATCACAATATATTTCTATTGGACCATTTATCAAATTAAGATTTAAATCATTGAAGAATCTTTTGATCCAAACTGCATACGTGGTTATTATACCACAAACAATATATTCAGCTTGCTGTGTGTATCTAGTCACACATCCTTATTTGTTACTATCACAAGATACAACACCTCCACCAAAGATGAATAAGTGTCCTGATGTGGACTTTTCATCATCTTTATTACCACCAAAGTCAACATCAGAATAATCAAACATTTGAAGCTATCTACTTGATAAGTAAGCTTGTGGTGCAATGTTCCTTTTATGTATTTCATTATTTTTTTAACAGCTTCCCAATGTATTGTTCTGATATTACTTTGGTACTTACGAACCAAATTCACAGAATATGCCAAGTTCGGTTTAGTATACATCATAACATACATAAGACTTCCAATTGCTTGGACATTAGGCGCTTTCAAAGGTTCTTTTCCCTTTCTAGGACATTGGTCCTTACTTAACTTTTTCCCATACACATACAACGTAGGTGTCAAGTTGCAATTTTGCATTCCAAACCTTTTAAGTACAGTACGTAGATACTTTTCCTGATTTATACTCAATATTTTAGACTTTCGATTCCTAAGGATTTGAAGTCTAAGGACATAAGTTGCTTCCTCCATGTCTTTCATATCAAATCTTTAGATAAGTTCTTTCTTTATTTTATTCAACATGCTAGTATCATTTCCGATGAGCAAAATATCATCCATATACTAGGATAATATCACAAACTTACTCCCACTTTTCCTGACATATACACAATTATCCAATCTATTTGAAACAAATTCTATTTTCACAATCTCATTGTGAAATTTAATATACCATTGTTTAGGTGACTGCTTCAAATTATATATTGATTTATTTAATTTGCACACTTTATCTTCTTGTCATTCCACCTGAAATCCCTTAGGTTGTGACATATATATGTTTTCCTGTAAGTCTCTATTCAGAAATGCAGTCTTTACATTGATTTAATGTAATTCCAAATCAAAGTGTGCTACAATAGCTAATATCATTTTTCTAGATGTAAACTTAGCAACCGGTAAATAAGTTTCTTGAAAATCAATTCTTGCATTTTGTGTATATACTTTAACAACTAATCGGACCTTATATTTATCAATAGATCCATTAACTATCAACTTTTTCTTAAATACCTATTTACATCCTATAGTCTTCCTATTATCAGGTAAAACTTATAATTCTCAAACTTCATTCTTTTCCAATGAATCAATTTTATCATTCATGGTTTCCAGACATAATTCCTTTTCATGTGATTCAATTACATATTTATATGTTATGGATTCCATGTTATTTTCCTCTTCTATATCAACTAACAAATATAAAGGCTCACAAGAATATAAATGATAATTATCCATCCATGAAGGTTCAAATCTCATTCTTTTGTTACTAAAAGGAACTTGCTCTTGTACATTTCTATCTATAGTTTCTTCATTTCCATTTATAGGCTCATTTTGATTTCCACCTATAATTTCCATGTGTTCATTTACATTTTCCATATTAGATTGATGTTCCCCTTCATTCTCGGGGTTTGATTCCTGGACATCATTGAAATAATCATCATTTATTAGCATAAGTTCCACTACTACTCCGATAGTCATGTGTTGCCATTGGGGTCAAGTAACCAGGTGCTACCAGATGGGTGTATTCTTGAGTAGGAGCAGCTCAGGTAGATGGGTTTCAAACACTTTTTATTGATTCCTAAGTTCCCTATCCGACGATGTTTCTCGAGTTAGTTGTAGAGCTTTACAACCACCAAACCAACTCGATTGCAACACGAATCGATGAGTTCATTTTTTCCTTGGAGGACATGGTTCGTCTGACCGAGTTGTGAGGCGACTAGTCATCTTGTGATAGGCTTGGTGCACTCGGATTGTACTACCATGACGGGAGAGCTGGTGGGTAGCAAGGGGGTTATGTTTGGGCCCCGCCTTTTCGTCCTTTCCTCAGCGATTTACCAGGTCAAGGACTCTCACTATACGGCAACAGATCCTCGAGAGGATGCTAATCAGTAGCTGTTCTGTCACACTACTTCGAGGGTATCCACGGTCTTCCTACCCTTGCTTGTTGATTTAGATTGAGTGGGAGAGTACACGTGGGGAGCGGTTAGCTTGGCCCACTTGTATTCAGTCCTCTTCTGCTTTTTAGACGATAGTTGTCACCAATTAGGCAGGAAGTTGCCTTTCTTTTAGGTAAATTGTCATTATTATTTTTTCCTTTAGTTAATATTACATGCTTGCCAATAAGATTTACTGATTTACACTTATGCCTTGTGCAGTTGTGGGTATGGGTCATTTTGCCTTTTTACGTCCTATTCCTCCGACTAGCATGCCTTTCTCTCAGGGATTGTTTTGGGTTGATGTCGAGTTGGCTTCTGAGTTAGCGGATGACAATTGTAATGTTGGTCATATTTTTTTTGAGTTGTTGATTCCGACTCAGGTAATTTACCTTTTACTTTTATGTATTTGTCCTTTCTTCTTTGAATGCTTGTTGATGTGATGTTCTCTATGCTTTCAGGTGTCATGGCGACCCTATTTTGAGGGAGATCATGACGATGTTTTGGAGATCACTTGGGATTGGATCGTCTTTGATAGGGACATTTGGATCTACTATTGGAACCACTACCACTTCCAGCACATTAGCTAGACACTCCATTAGCTGGATTGTTGTTAGGTGTAGGTCCCAGCTCCTCCTTTCCGGGTCTGGCGGGAGACACGAGATGGAGGTAAACGTGCACGCCACTAGATCAATGTTTATGGTCCAGATCTATTGGACTAGGCTCATGACAGTTCACCTACTTTGAATGAGTAGCTTGGGCCAAGTGGATGGACATTGAGTTTTCTACTTTAATGATCTTGCATCAGTCCCACTTCCTTGAGTGCTTAGACCTTCTCATGGGGGACATTGACCCCAAGCAAGTCTGTGATGTGCGGGACTGAGTAGCTAGCTTCCGTACAAATCCATTGGGCCCAAATGGAGATTGTAGTAAGTTCTTGATTTTATTTGTAATACATCGATTCTGGTTTGCTAACTTGAGACATGTTTCTCTTGCAACTGAAGGCTATTGATGAGTAGTCTTAGCGTAAGTGTGGCCTAACTCAGCAACTGACTAGCTTGACGAAGGAGGTTGAGCATCTTCGCGCCTTCGCTTTTCAGGTTAATTTAAATTTTCATTGCTTTTGAGGTCTACTTATAGAATGTGACTAACTGCTTGTCTTTTACCCATTACAGGCCTTGACTAGCACTGTGCTTCCTCCAAATTGTTTGGAGGAGATTTCCCGGATCTAGGATAAGGTATACAGATACTTTTATTTTTTTTGCCCATGATTAAATTTTCTTGATACTAACATTGTTGTTTGCAGATTGCTTATTTGGAGAATGACCTGAAGGAGCGAGCTAGTGATTTCATTGTTGCTAGCTCTATGGAGAGGCTTGATGACCTGGAGGGGATGATTGCCTCCCAGCATACTTGGATTCAAGAGTTGAAGTGAGCTGCACTGGGTGCATTAGAACATACTTTGCACCTTGAGGCGAGTTGGCCATACAAAACCAACAGTTGGAAGAGTCATGTCAGCTTGCTGAAGAGTGCCTTCGTGCTTTGGAGGAGAGGGATGTTGAGGTTGCCAAGTTGACTGAGAAGAGGCAGGACCTGCCAGTAATTGATTCAACCACTGAGATTGTTGAACTGAAGAGTAGTTGGTGGCAGTTTAGGAGGTATAGTTTTCTCCTCTTTCTTTTAATTCTTACTTCTGCTTACACTAATGGGTTGATGTTTCTTTCCTGTCCTTTTTTGTAGGAACTAGAAATGGGTCGCATTGTCATAACTTAGCTTGAGAGTGTGGTAAAACACTACAGGCTAGAGGCTTGTCGTGGTAGTGTTGCCTTTGGTCGCCCAGTTCCTCTTCCTTCGATGTTTGTGTCAAGGCATCTCTCTGGCAGTCGTTGCCCACTGATTGAGGGGTCTCGAGTTGCATCCCAAGCTTCTTCAAGTGGTTCAGTGCATTAGTCGGCTCAGCCTCTTGAAGCTCCTCCCTCAACTCCTGAGGGTGAGAGAGAGAGTGCTCCGTAGCTAGTCTTCTACACTTGTACTTCAGGAGTATGTCCTAGTGACTTTGTAAAATAATTATATTTATAAATGATGAAGATTTCCTACATACTTAGCAAACAAATCAAATACTTCTTTTTTCTTACCTCTCTTAGAGTTAAAATGAACTAAAATGATCAATGGCTTGGATACCATCCCTAAATAATGACCGTAAATTCAAATCAACTCGAAACAAGTTTATTCACATGTAATAACAAAGATGTAAAGATCGATTTCACTTGCATACCTTAAAACCAATTTACAAGGTTTTCAGCGCCTTAACGAGCTATTAACTCGATGAAAGCCATAATAGGCGATTTTGATGGCTTGAAGGTCCAAAAAATACGAAATCAATGCCTATACATGTATTTTAACTTGTAGAATTGGTGGAAGTTGATTTTGAATTTTATCCACGGATTCAAGGGTCCTACAGTGAAGTTTAGTAACTTAAGTTGCTGATAAGCGTTGGACGTTGGCCTGTATGCATTCGATGTAGGACGCAAGATTTTTAGTGTCGTATGCACATATATTTTTTCAATTACGACATATTGTTAGATGCTATGGTTTTCAACGTCTAATGTAAGACACATGAAACACTGCATCTAACACTTGTTAGTAAGTTCTCGTAAAATCTCAGCAAAACTGTTATCCCATCTAGGTGTCCATTGCCCCTAGTTCAAAAGTGTGAATGTGTCTTGAATCTTATATATGTTTGTAAGGACATTTTTGTCATGGATGATTAGTCACTATATAAGGCCATCCAAATGCTCTTATTAGGGTTGGCTTTTTTGTAAGACAACAAGAGGACAATTCGTGTGGAGGCTCTTCAAGCCCTAGGTACGGCCATCCCTTTGTTCCTCCTTCCTCCTCTTTTGTACTCCACCATTTGAAGTTAGTAGACAACAAGGAGACACACCCGTGGACGTACCCATCTTTGGGAACCACGTAAAAGCATTGTTTGTGTGTGGATTGCTATTTTGGATGTGCATTGAAACCCTAGGTGGACGGCTAGGGTGTTGCTGAGTTTTTACAGCAAGTTCTTCTCTT
This sequence comes from Posidonia australis, assembly GCA_024699735.1. Classification (NCBI taxonomy): domain Eukaryota; kingdom Viridiplantae; phylum Streptophyta; class Magnoliopsida; order Alismatales; family Posidoniaceae; genus Posidonia; species Posidonia australis. The sequence goes on along the minus strand of JAMKQA010078607.1, from coordinate 63 downwards.
TTTCTTCCCTTCTACTCGTGCCAAACCTATTTGAATCCGCTGTGTTTGGGCTCCTTTGGGCAT
>JAMKQA010078606.1:0-21907 GCA_024699735.1 Posidonia australis | reverse complement strand
ATATGATTATTAATTTTGGATTTAGGGTTTAATTAATTGATTTGAAATTAGGGTTTTGAATTTTAATTAAGGTTTATTTAGGGATTTTTGGATCGATTAGGGTTTATGAATTGGTTAATTAGGATTTTTAGGGTTTTAGTGTCTATTTAGGATTTTTGGACTAATTAGGGTTTTGAATTTTTTATTAATTGGATTTTTAATGGATTTCAACTTTAATTAAGGTTTTCACTTATTTGTTTGAATTTTTAAATGATTTAATTGGAATTAAGCCTGAATTAGGGTTTTTGTCTTATTTAATGGATTTTAAATTGTTTTAATTCCTTTTCGCTTGATTAGGGTTTTGAATTTGATTAATTAGGCATTTTATTGAATTTTAAGTTGATTTAAGTAGGTTTTAAATGGATTAGGGTTTTTATTAGGGTTTTATGGGATTTTGGGTGGATTTTAATTGGGTTTTGTGGTTTTGTGGTTTTAGGGTTTTATTTGTTAAATTAGGATTTTTGTTGGATTTTTAAGTGGATTTTGACTGGATTAAGTGGACTTAGGTTGATTTGTTGGATTTCAGGTTTAATTGGGTCAGGTGGGTTATTGGGGGGGTCTGATTAGGCTTATGTAGGCTAGGGTTTTGGTGGTTGCAACCAGAGCATTATCCGGAGGAGCCTGCTGCCAAGTGACTTCAAAATCGGAGTGTCTACAGCCACCACCATCGCCGTTGTCTTCATCATTAGTCACCACCACTGCCATTGTAGGTCGTCGGTCACCACTACCATGGTCGTCGTCGATCACCATTATCGTCATTGTCATCGTCACAGGCCACCATCATCAGCATCGTCGTCGACCACCACCACCATCGTCATCACCAGCCGCCACCACCACCACCACTACAGCAGGTCATTTGCTACTACTACCATTGCTGTTGCCCACTATTACCACCATCGCAGTAGTTGGCTACCACTACCACCGCCATTGTCGGTTACTACCATTGTCGCCATCATAGACCACCATTGCCTTAGTCAGTTACTATCATCATTGCCGTCGTCGGTTACTATCATAGCTACCTCAAGTCGTCTGTCACTACCACTGTCGTCATCTTTGGCTACCATCACTACTGCCATCGTTGATCACCACCATCGTTGCAGTCATTGGTCACCACCACCATCGTCGTCGTCGGTCTTGTCGGTTACCACCACCATTGCTGTCGTCGACTACCACAACCACCGCCGTCCTCGGCCACCATCGCTGCCACCAACATTAGTCGCCACCACAACCACCACCGTCGTCGACTACCACAACCACCACCGTTGTTGGCCACCATCATGCTACTGTCGTAGGCTACCACTACCACTTCCGTCGGCGACCACCGCCGCCACCACCACTATTGTCATTGTGTTTTAGTTCTTGTTGTAATTAAAATCAACTTCTAAGGATATTATTGGAAAAATTATGGTTAATATTTATAACTTTTCAAAAAAACTAATAAAAACTACCTCAATAGTTTAAAATGAATTAAAAAGTTACGGGTTGTTTTTTTAGAAAAATTCGATAAGTTAGTTTGTTTAGAAACATTTATTAGATAATAAATACTTAATATAATAAGTTGATGTAAAAAAATATTTTCAAACACTACCATAGACATGAAAATGATCTGTTTAATAATTATGTTTAGTATTTAGATATAATAAATATACGAAACATTATATGGTTAAATACAATTAGACCATGTTGTGTTGGTAACTTAACTCAGGTAGGGTTATATGTCACACAAATTTTGTCATTTTGTGCCTCCCACAGGCTACAACTTTCGCTTCGGACGTTCTCACTTTTGCTCTCCTTGTACAGGGAAAAATGACTTGCATGCTTGTGGCTCGTGAGCTTGTCGTTAAACCCAAAACCCACCCCCTCACCGTTTGCCGTGTGCCCCTAAAAGAAGGGGGAAGAAAAGGCCATTTGTCTTCCTCCTTGCTCCCAAAAACGCTAAAACCCCAGCCTCCACCCACCAGGCCACTACCATGATCCCCCACTCCAACGCCATGGACTCCCAGGTCCGCGCCCAGGATCTCGCTGCCACCGTCCTCTCCTCCTCCGCCCCGCCCAAGATCTCTGCCGCTATCTCCGCTGTAGACGCCCACCTCCGTCGCCACCCCTCCGACCAGAGCCGCTCCTTCTTCTCCATCTCCTTCCCCGCCCTTATCCTCAAGCTCTTCGCCTTCGACTCCTCCTGCTCCACCGCTGCAGCCTGGATCGACCTCCCCGACGTTAAAGGCCTCCTCTTTGACCTCCTCAAGCCCGATGGTGTCCTTTTCTCGTCTATCGCCGCCGTCGATGCGCATTCGCTGGTCAGGTACGTGTTCCCGATCGAGCGGTTGCCGGAGTGGATGAGGTACGTGCTTCTCGACAATGGTGACCATCGTGCGGTGCTCTCGGGGATTTGCCCTCTTCTTAAGTCTAGGGTTAAGGAGGGCCAGTTTCAGTTGAGTGTTTTTGAGTACTATATGTTCTGGTTTGCCTACTATCCGATTTGCAAAGGTAATAGTCCGAACCCGAATTCGAATGCGGCGGCGGCAATGAGTGTTAGGAAATCGAGGAGGTCTCGTTTGGAAAGCTGGGCTTCGGCTTTGCCAGGTTTGTCGAGCGGAAGGCAGCAGACGGGTCAGAAGACGGAATGTAGCTTGTACATGAGGCTTCTTTATGCATATCTACGAGTTTTTGTTCCGAAAGATTGGTTCGGTGTGCTGGGTTCTTGCGTTCAGTTTCGCAGCTCGTTGTTGCATTACTCCGAAGGGTGTGATGGGCTGGCGATGCTGCGAGCGGAGTTCTTGGTTCACACGTTTGTTCAGTTTTGGATGGTTGATAATGATTTCTTACCTTTGCCTGTGAGCTTGTGTCGGTCATTTGGTGTAAGTTTCCCGTTACGGACGGTTTTTGGTGAGGCCCCTCCGTCTGCGGGTCTGGGTGAAGTTTTAAAGCTGTTCGTGAAGTACATTAACAGTGGCATGATTCCCTCCGAGGAAGGAGGTGATCTGGTTGCGTATGCTGGAAGTACTGGACAAACTGATCAAGGATCACGTGGTCTGGTTCGGAGTTCTTGTGACGATTTTGATGGGACATGGAACTTAGTGATGCGAAGGCCCCTGTATAGGTTTATATTGAGGACATTTTTGTTCTGCCCGATGGGGACATCTATGAGGAATGCTGCTCAGGTTTTTTCTTTGTGGACACATTACTTGGAACCTTGGAGGATCAGTACTGAGTATTTCATTGCATTTGACCCATCATTGGGAGACAAGAATGGGGATATCTCACAAAAGGGAGAGTTTGAAGGCAAGGAGGGGAGCAAGCAAGGAAATGACAGATCCAAGTCTAGTTATTCCCCTGCATGGCAATCTTATGTCCTTTCCAATTATCTCTTCTACAATTCACTGGTTGTTCATTTTCTAGGATTTGCACACAAGTTCCTTCACAATAATGTAGAGATAATAATTCAGATGGTGCTAAAGGTTTGATTTTCTCCTTTTTCACTTGTAATGTTTGAATTCTCGCCTATGTGGATTAATGGAAAAAAAAGTCTTAGTGATTTATTTAGATACCATTGCATGCATTGTTTCTCAATCTTAACAAACTCCTTTTTCTCCATAGACAAACTATTTCTTTTACGTAGCTACACGTTTGAATATGACTTCACCCATGGTTACTGCTCAATCCCATTTCTCTTATTGTCACTTCCTCTCATAGAAAAATCCCACTTGCTCATTAGCTTCTGAGATTGATGGAATGATGAATTTTTTATTCGTTCTTTTCAGCAAGTTTATCTCTTGAAATGAATTTTTTATGAAATTATGATTCCACCAGTTTCTTAGTGAAAGGAATGGTTAATTAGTGCTCCTCCCAAGCCATTGGACATGATCCAGTATCATCTATAGTAAGTTATCCTCTCACATGATTCCCACCCATCAATGTAACGTCTCACCATTTATAACCTGTGGGATTCAAATCTATGATTGGATAACATTAGTTTTAAGCTTATTAAATGCATGGATCAGAAACAAGAGGAAAATATTTCTTTTCCAAGTAGGGCACAAATACCTTGATTTGGGGTAAATTTTTGGTTAATGGGGAAATATTTTCCTTTGCCTTTGTTCTCACGTGCAAATCCCACTCATTGGTTTGGAACTCACCATCATTAAGTGCTACTTGCTATGGAATAAACTATAAAACAATTAATTAGGAGTTTTATTTGGTGCTAACTTCTAGGCAATGGAAAAACTCCTAAGTTAACGTGTTTCCTAGAGTGGGCTGCAGGTAAGGCTGGAGAACAGTGTGCTAATGTTAGGGCATGATATTGGTCAAGTTCAAGATCTACCTTCATATTATCCATATATAAAACTTGAGAACTTCAATGAATATTGACCTTAATACTTATTCTAGACTTAAAAATTTATGATGATCAACATCTTTTGATGAATCATCAATTCATGAGAGACATCTGTTGATCAAGAAGAGCATTAGGTGATAGGAAATTATACTGAAAGATTGTGATACCCTTGGGAAGAATCCACATTGGGATGGAAGATGATCTTGGATAAATTAGATGCCAGAATTAAACTTAACAAATTGAGAATAATGAAAAACAATGTGAAAAGAAAGATGTATATGATTTGGTAACCAAAGCTGACCCAGCCTGTTAAATTGTTGACCAGCAAGTGTCTCAAGGCTTAGACCTTATGACTACTAAATCGTAGAATAACTTCTTATGAATCTTGATTGTGTCTGTGGGAGATACCCAAAATTGTCTGTAAGAGATACCCAAATGAGTGCCATGTTTGGATCATTTTGGCAGTTGAACTGTCTGACTTGGCCAATCAACCTGTCCAACCAGCAACCCGGACTGGCTCTACTGGTTACTGTTGTTTAAAAAGATACCCATGATTGGCCAGCAGCAAAATCTCCTTCATCCATCACCAACAAAATATGACTCCTGCCAGCCATTAACGAACAGTATTCTCATTTTCCCCTTGTTTTGCATCAATAATCAAATAATAGAGTTAGCAAAATATGAGTTACAAACAGATCACCTTTCCTTTTTGAGTACTTTAATAATAGTAATCACATTATCTATAAAATTATTTTGAAAACTACCATAAATAAGCTTGATCTCTGCCTAGTCCACATAACTTGCTTCACATAAACATTATCCATATCCTAACCCGTAAAAATAAGACATTTTTTTAGTGGTACCCATAAAAATAAGACTTGAGGTCCATTTGGAGCTACTTTTTTTGAGCTACAGTTTTTGACAAAAATCGATTTTCCAGGAGAAGCAGTTCAAAGGGGGCTTTCTTTTAGAGCTTCTTTTGAAAAGTAATACTTCTTTTGAAAAGTTGTGATCAATTTTTATAGACCCTTAAGATTCTACCATTTTTTCTCACAAAATTATTCTTAAAAGAAATATATATTTGTACCTTGTCCTTCTATCTTCAACGTACACCTTACTACTATTTCCCTTTTCTTGATTACACTCTATATTTATAAAATATTATGACTCTACTATTACTATTTTTATGTCTAGAAGTATACTTAAAGATATACTTATTGGAGCATGATATTGGAAAAATACTTCACTTTAGTTAAATTACATTCATGCATTTTTCAGCCAGTTGTTTTGTATTTCATTCATGAATTCCAGTAATTACTGAAATTACAGTAAACTATATGGGTAGTATGACACAGATTATTGAAACAAATACATGGGCACATGTAACACTTAAATTAATTTGCCTAATATATAGGTATGCAAATTTTCAAATGAGGACTGGCCTCATTCTAACTACAAAGAGGGCCGTGTATATGTCAGTAACTGTGTTATAATTTGCATATAGATTACTGAAAGAAGTGATGGAATTCTTTTGGAGAATATTGTATGGAAAATAGTTTCTGAAAAAAAAAGGAAGTAATTTTGAAGGAGTTTCAGATCAACTCATTGGCACTTGCTATTGACAATGTGATATGACAAGAATGTTTGGATTTTTTCTCAATTTCTTGGTGATAGTGAACTTTGTTTCATATTTTCACATATTTTTATATGGATGTTTGAAAATTTGTTTAAAAGATCCTTGAAACAAGCACTCTTGCCCACCTTTTGGAATTTTTTGGAATATTTTGTATTAATTTTTAAAACAAAATATGTTTATAAAGAAATTTGAAAATTATGCTTTGAATTAGTGACTTCCAAAGGTTTTTAATAGTAATTTAGCAAACAAAATTTGGCATTTCAAGAGAAATTTAAAATCTTAGTAGTGAAGTGATATTGATTGTCATTTAGGTAAGTCAATTAATTTGAATTTCTTTTGCACCATTTGATCTTAGTAGTGAAGTGCTTTCTTTCACCATTTGATTGTTTTAGTTTTTTGGTAAAACATGGATGTTTTGGTTTTGATATCTTGTGTTCCTCTCTTTGGGTTAAAATAAATTATAATAGGTCCATGCCTTTTGTTGGATGCTAATATGGGCATCTGGTGGTTAATTTTAGTGAAATTCAACTGTCTCATCTCTCGGGCAATTGCACCAAAAACTTGAGTTGAGAAAAAAACTTTGTTAGATTTATTTATATTTATAATAGATATACATATTTTAATAAATATAAATATATTGAAATTGAAATGTTGATTGGTTTGTGTTGAGGTTATGAGAGTATTGTGTATTGGGTGATATAATAGGGTAATAGGGTATCTGGATATCTATTTATATATTCATTTACATCTATTCTATTTATATGTATCTTGTTGACCTAGTATGAATTTACACAAAAACTCTTTTTTCTCTATCTTACATGGTATCACAGCACAAGAAGAAACCATAGCCACCACCTATCTTCTTTTTCTTCTTCGATGTCGGTAACCCCATCTTCGGCCACCTTTGGCACCTGTAAAAGCAGCTCATACCTCTCCCATCGTCGTCAGCCTCACCTATCCTCACCCTAGGCATCGACAGGCCATTCAGGCCACCATCCTGTTGTCACCAGGGCCCTCTCGGGCCTTCCTTTGTTGTTGTCTAGCCACCTGTAGGCTTCCTTCGGCCAGGCCGTCGTCGTCAGGATCTTTGGTAGGCCTACTCCTTGTCGTCAGGCCTTCCAAGGCCCCTGAAATTTGCCGACAGGCCCTTTCCAGGCCTATGTAGCTAATCTAAAGGGTTGTCGGCCCCTTCTCTATCACAAACGGCCTCTACCGCCATCTCATGTGCATACTTATATGTGATTAGTGTATAAAAGACTTTTTGTACTACCACTAGGAGTGATCCGGTGGTCACTACTATTGTACAACTCATAAAAAGAGCGGTATCTCTTTCTTCTTGCTACTGCCGAGGGTGGTGCTTGCTATCTACCTATTTTTTAATCTCTTGGAGGCTTCTGGTGTGTGTTTTTGCATCTAGATAATACTTGTTACAAGTTTGATTTCTATTATTCAGCATGGTCTTGAGGGAATCTCTTGTTAAAAACTTGAGTGGCACTTTAGAGAAATTTAATGGGAAGAATTACTTACTATGGACACAGAGTTTTGAGACATTTCTGATTGCTCATCGCAAGCTCCGGCATTTCACTTAGCTTCCACCTGATGTAAAGGATAATACATATGAAGATTGGTTTGTAGATGACGTAACTATTGTTTCCTGGTTGTAAATAGTATGGAACCCATAGTTGCTCGTAGTGTCATGATTCTTAGACCTATCAAGAAGATTTGGGATATCCTGAAGTAGATGTATGGATATGAGAAGAACATCTTTCGGATTTTTGAGGTTTATGAGTGGATTTTTACTCTGAAGATGGGAGACGGTTTAGTATAGGATCACTTTGGTTCACTTCAGGTCTTACTGGATGAGCTCTTCGTACATCTGATATTACTACGATATGTTGTTATCATGAGGAGCTCTCTGTTGCAGCTTATCTTTCTCGATTGACTTCGGATCACTCGTCTAAGATTCGGGGTTAGATCATTGGTGTAGATTCTACTCCCAACCAGGAGAGCACATTTGTTAGGTTTTTTGGGTTTCTATCGACGTATCTATATCTTCTACTGATCATTCTGTCATGACTGCTACTCGTGGTCGTGGTCGTGGTCATGGTCGTGGTCGTGGTCATAGTTCTAGTCGAAGAGGAGGTCGTAAACGAATTGATGGTAGATGTACTCTGTGTGAGTAGTTGCATTAGCCACAGATCAGATCGTTGCTGGGAGAAGTTTGGAAAGCCAGATTGGGTATCGATCTCTACAGAGGTACAACATATATCTGTAGCTACTCCCATTACCAATGCGCCACTAGTGACATTATCTCAGGAGGAGTATGTCTAGTTTCTTTAGTTTCGAGAGACTCAGTCTTCCCTTGTCATAGTATCACATGTTATTGCCTCTACCTCAAGTATCTTTGATTTATTAGCCTCTAGGGATAGTTCTTGGATCATTGATTCAAGAGTATCCTTTCACATGACAGGTAGTCGTGACCTTTACTTTCGTATATCTCAGTTATCAGATATTAGATTTGTTTCTATTGCATATGGTTGAACTTGTCGTATTTCTAGACAAGGCACTAATCGTATTATGTTTCAATTAACTTTTGACAAAGTTCTTTATGTACTCGAATTTCTAGTTAACCTTTTATCAATTAGTTCCATTACCAAATATCTTAATTGCTTTGTGAGATTCTTTCTCTTTTACTGTATCTTTTAGGACCTACAGACGGAGAAGAGGATTGGTGTGGGGAGTAAGAAAGGCTAATGAATCTACCTGCTTGTCAAAGTTGAGATACTTTGAAGCCTTGCATCATTAACTTCCACAGCAGAAGTAGCCATCATATGGCATCGTCTTATGGGTCATCCATCTCATTAGAAACTACAACAGACTCTTCCATGGTTATCGTTTTCTTTTCAGTGTGAGTCTTGTAAATTAGGTAAGTATCATCGTGCTACCTTTCGTAGTCTTCGCTTGATTTGAAGTATGAGTCCTTTTGATTTAATTTATTATGATGTATGAGGTCTTGTCAGAACACCTTCTGTGTTTGATTATAGATATTATATTGTCTTTATTGATAATTTTTCACGTGTGTTTTGGATATATTTGTTGAAAGATTGAGTCAGTGTTCTTAATATTGTCAAGATTTTTTTTATGGAAATAATGAATCAATATTCTGTTTGTTCAAAAATTCTTCTTACGGACAATGTTTTGGAATTTACTCAAGCAAATCTTCGTCATTATTGTGAATCTCTTAGTGTTACACAACAAACATTTTGTCTACATACATCTCAACAAAATGGTGTGGTCGAGTGCAAATATAGTCGTATACTTGATGTTACTTGGTCATTCATGTTTGAGATGTATGTTTTCAAGTATCTTTGGTTTGATGATGTTTTAACTGCCTCATAAGTCATCAATCGTATGTCATCCACTTCACTTGGGGGAGAAATCTCACTAAGGAGGTTATGTCCAGATGTAGATATTTTTTTCTTATTCTTAGGGTTTTTAGTTGTGCTGCATTTTTTCAGGATTTAATTCCAAATCTAGATAAACTTGCTCCATGGTCTTTTCGTTGTATTTCCTGGGATATGCTTGTACTCAGCAAGGCTATCGTTGCTACATTCCTACTATCAGAAAATACATTATTTGTATTGATGTTACATTCTTTGAAAACTAAAGCTTCTTCGATAGTATTCCTTCATTGTCTAAAAGTATGTCTTTATCTTCCATTATTAAATCTAGGGATGTTAATGTCAATGATGCACGTACTACAGGAAAAGAGGTATTTAATACTTTATAGGTATACTGACGACGATCATGCCTTCCTACAGTCACTTCTTCTTCACCATTTATAGATCTATCATCCATAGACTTTTATTTGTCCATTACTATTTGGAAAGGTACACGTGTTTTCATTACACATTTTATTTCTCATTTTGTTAGTTATGATCACCATCATCCTATTTTTCGTATATTTGCCTTGTCTATTACTTTTAAGTCAATTTTCAAGAACTATCAAGATTTTATTACCAAAGTGGAAGACAGTTATCGATGAAAAAATGCAAGCTCTTATGTCTTGTGAGACATGGACATTGGTTCCTATGTCAGAGGGAACAAATGTGGTAACTTGTAGGTGGGTATTTGTTGTCAAATACAAACTTGATGGTATGACAGACAAGTACAAAGCATGCTTAGTAGCACGAGGCTTCACTCAGGAGTATGGTATTGATTGTTCTGAGACATTCTCTGCTGTTGTCAGATTGAATTTTATTAGGGTCATTCTATCTATTGCTATTAACAAGTCTTGGGAACTCTATCAACTAGATGTCAAGAATGTCTTTCTGTATGGTAATCTTTCGCAATAGGTGCATATCAAGCAACCTCCTAGGTATGTTACTTAGGAGGTAATAGGTGTATCTTCTCATGAAGGTTATTTATGGTTTGAAACAGAGTCTACGAGCTTGGTTTGAGAAGTTTAGCGGTATTCTTACCACGTGGTTTCGTCCTTGTGTTGTAGATCATTTTGTGTTCTACAGACAGATAGAGAGTGGTTGGGTACTTTTAGTTGTGTATGTGGATGATATGCTGGTGAGAGGCAGTGATGCTACAAGTATTCAGAAGACGAAGGATCATTTGCAAAAGTATTTTGTGACTAAAGACATGGACAGACCTAAGTATTTTTTAGGTATTGAGTTTGCTTATGCTAGAGACAGAATGATATTATCACAGAGGAAATATGCATTAGTTCTTCTGTAGGAAACATGTCTCTTGGGATGTAAGTCAAAGACTACTGTCTTTGATTAGAGTTTAGACTTTTGGAATAGTTCATCACTCTTGTTAAATGATGTTGGTAGGTTTAGGCGATTAATTGGGAAGTTGATTTATCTGATTGTCATTCACCTAGATATTGCATACATTGTTGGGATTTTTAGCCAGTTTATGTAGGAATCAAGGATGGTGCATTGGCTCGGGGTCTTATGGGTGTTATCTTACATTAAAAAGGCTTTAAGAAAAGGATTAGTCTACAAGAAACGTGGTCACTTACACATTGAAGTCTACTCTGACTATGCAAGAGATAGAGAAGATAAGAAGTCCACATCTGGATATTGTTTTTATGTTGGGAGAAACTTAGTTACATGACACAGTAAAATGTAAAATGTTATTTCTAGATCCAGTGTTGAATCTGAGTATAGATCGATGGCTTATACGACTTGTGAGATGGTGTGGCTTGTGGCTCTCTCTTAATTGACTTGCACCTTCTTGTTGATGTATTTATGTTCATGTATTGTGACAATCAGACGGTCATTTACATTGCCAACAATCTCACCTTCCATGTGCATACCAAGCATATATAGGTGGTCTGGCACTTTGTTTGAGAGATGGTGATGCAAGGGGTCATATCTACTCTATACATAAAGTCCTCTGACTAGTGTACTGACACTTTACTATGGGACTTAGTGTTAGAACATATAATCCTTGTAACAAGTTGGACATGATTGATATATATGTTCTACCTTGAGGGAGAGTATTGAGGTTATGAGAGTATTGTGTATTGGGTGATATAATAGAGTAATAAGGTATTTGGATATCCATCTATATGTCCATTTACATTTTTCTTATTTATATGTATCTTGTAGACCTAATATGAATATACATAAAAACTCTTTTCTCTCTATTTTATGGTCTGTTTTTGTTTAGAACATAAGATTGGAAATACAAACTTTAGTTTACCGACATCAACTAGCATTTAGCTATCTATCTATTTTTCACATTACCATTAATCTTCAGAAATATGTATTCCTATATTGGATTTTATATCATCATATGACTATAAGATTTGTTTGTACAGGTGTTAAATATTCTGGCATCATCCACAGAGCTGCTGGATCTTACGAGGAACATCAATAACGCCTGTCATTCTAAATCTGCAGGGTCGTCTTCAGCGTCTTCTAACAGTTATTACAAATGCATTCCATCTATTAGGGAGCAGTTGCTGGTGAGATTCTATTATATTTATAAGCTATAGAAAAACATAAATAAATTACTTAATTGATGTGGCCGAAAGAAATTGATGTGGCTGGATGTTAGGGTTGGATTATACTTTATATTGATGTATTTTATGGCCATTTCACCACAATTGGTATGTTTTGCTCTGTTCTTTTATATTTCTCTTGTGGTCAACTCTTTTGGTAATATCAGTCCTGTTCTTTTCCTATCTTTTAGATTTCTCTCGAAGGTCGAGTCTTTTGGTAGTTTCATCTTAACTGGTATTTTTTGTGTCCCTAGGATTGGGAAGATGGTTTATGCGAGACTGATGCTGATGGTTCTTTCTTGCATGAAAATTGGAACCGTGATTTGAGACTGTTCAGTGAAGGTGAAGATGGGGCACATGAGCTACTTCAGGTAACCATACTGTCAATAAACCAGGAAGGCTTTGTTTGGGCCAGCTCATTTATGATGAAGTGAAGATTATGGGCATTGTGATTAGGCATTTGTGGGCTGCATATTTTGGAACATATGGGTATTGTTGCAAATTTGATAACTGCATGTCTCCTGATCAGAGAAACAAATTATTTTCCAGGAATTATGCATTGGCTTTTATTTTTTTATGTTAATGTTGTCAACTCTTACTTTGCATTCTTTTTTAAGCGAACACTGAATGATTTTTTCAGCTACTAATTGTCCGAGCTGAGCCTGAGATCCGAACCATTTCTGGTGACAAGGAGGCACAAAATCTTCAAAATCTGGCTTCTCTCAGAGCTCAGATGAATATTATTTTTGGGACCACTGCAAGGTGGTCTTTGTTGCCGCCACCGACCAAAGATGCTTCTGGTCACCAGCGAGAGCGTGATGAGATGTTCACACCCAAGCATCCAGGTGTTGGGAAGCGGACATGGGCGGATGTGGAGTACAAAGGAGACTGGATGAGGAGACCATTCTCAGATAGTGAGGTGATATGGCTCGCAAAACTTCTAGTCCGCTTATCAGATTTGTTGAATGAGTTTCTCGGGCTCAACAGGAATGGAGGGAGTGATGAATCTGCTGGACCAACTTACATCGTCGTTCCTCCTACTGAATTTGATGGTGTACAAAACTTCAAGGATGCTGTCTTGATGTTACTGGCTTTTGCTGGTTCTTGGATGGCAACATTGGTTCAGGTGGTGTTGAAATTTACAAGAGAGCGAGGGTGGAGGATAAACTTGAGAGTGTTGGCATCTAAGAAGGTTGTTACAGCATTGTTCATCTTTGTTGTTCTCAGTGCACTGAAGAGGGCTTTTGGGATGTGTAGTCAAATCTCCGGTTAGTGCAACTTGAATTCAGTCTTTTGAGTTTTGTTTGTCGGAGTGACTAAAAGCGACATAGAAAGGAAAGAACCAAAAAAATAGAAGAGGAGTAATTGTACAGTCTTCCAGAATGTATACAAAATTTTGATGTTGTTTCATCATAGATGGTTGTGACTATATTTGTGCTGTCTTCTGTCTTATGAAGCATGCTGTGTGAAATTTCTTCTCCATTGGAAATTTGAAATGTAGTGCATACCGTTGACGTGTTGATTCGTCACGGTGGGTGGTGTTGTAGGGGTGGGGGTTGGTGCGTTTGAGGATGATATGATTGCTGCGACTTCAAATCTTCAACTAAATGCATGGAGTGAAGAAATGACTTAATATATGACAATGTTTTATTGTCACAGTGGCTGAGAGAATTTTAAACTCTACAGGTCTCAGGTTTGAATCTTAGACATGTATAAAAATTCACTTAAATTGATAACAAAAAAAAAAAAAAAAAAGTAACGACCCAATATATATAGCAAATGATGCTTGACAATGTTAGTTATTTGTACAGAGAAGTTATCAGATGAAGTCAGGTGTTATTTATTTCATTTATAGCTTACTTAAAAAAATGATTTAATGATTACTGAAAACGATAGAAAATGAATGACGCAGTTTATTGAAAAAATACATAAATTTCATTTAGCTTAAATGGGATTAAGCCTCATCTGATAATTTTATTTATATAAACAGAAATGTAATTGCGATCGATGGCAGATGGATGATAAAAAGTCATAAAGGTAAAAACACCTCCAAAAATGTCATTTAACTTTGTCATTCAAATTGATGCTGGAGGCTTAAAACGAGTGCTCATCTTTACTCGTGAAACGCAGCATGGTTGTGGGAAGATTTGCTAATGGAAAGTCAAATGCAGTAAATCACTAATTCAGTTTCACTCTAGGAAATACAGTAGTGCCTACAAATGGAATTTATAGACACGATAATGTATGCCTTCATCATATCTCAAGAGGACAATAATAGAACAGAAGGAATTTGCATTATAGTATGATTCTTCTATTTCTGGCGATTCCTTCATAAGCATTATCAATGGATGGACAAGCATTGCCATCCACAGGATCAGAATGACAAATGGCAGGTACTCGGCAGAGGCAAGGCCACTCACTGTCAAATGTGTCTTCCCTGCCTATTGCTTCTTCAGCTGGGGATAGTGACAGCCGGAAGCAGTCCATAGCTAAAACCTGCCAGCCACAGCCTGTGATACACATCCAATTCACCTACCAAACTGATCGATAATAACTGGGGCAACAAATTGGTGAAAGAGCACTTGACCGATGTTCCAACATTGATCATCTGAACATGACAGCTTCTTATACACATCAGGAATGTGAGACGAGTCAGGAATGTAAAGAGTTCCTTGGCATTAGTGCAAACAATAATTGAAAAAAAGGTCAGTACAAATTTGGGTAGAGCAGTCCAGAAGTGTGTAGACTTTCATATTTCTCTCTAAGCAACCAAGTGAACAAACCCTTGGGATGAGGTAATCATGCTGGTCGACATCTAGGAAGGGTTCGACATGATGCAATTGTCATTCTTCCTCATAAGCTCAATATTTTCAGCAATTGTTGAACCCGATGTTCCAACAAAACCTAATGAAGCACAGCTACAGAGTGTTTCCTCTAAATAAAGACTAATGTCAGGTAACAGCAGTTCACAGCTCTCAATTTTTTTTACCATATCATGATTGACTGGCATAAAACTAGATCTCAGTCCATGTCTTGCATCCCTTAAATTCTTTGCAGTCTGCGATAAAAAATCATCACCATCTTTAAGAGTGTAAAGCTTAAAAGAATCAGAATCATTCACCAGATCAGCTAGGTAACTTCCTGTCCAATTAGCTGAAGGCAGATCTGTCATGACAAATATGGAAATGGGGCCACTTACCTTGTTATTCTTGTACTCCACTTGCAATGATTGTATTTTTTGTTTTAGCATTGAAAATGTAGTCTTCCAATGGTTCTTAAACTGTCCATCTAGTAATCTTAACTGCGCACAAAGGAAAGGTTCCTTTATCTTGTTCACAGCATAGAACTTACCTGCTTTCCTTATCTCTGGAACAAAAGGTAGGAATTCAATCTTTTCAAGCAGTGACAACATGCGAGAATCACTGGGAGCTTTAATGTCGATATAAAGCTCTGAACCTTTGTAAGGTGCTGAAAAAAGACTCCCAAAAGACAGCACTGTTGATGTCCCTGCTTTGGAATCCAGCCCTAAAGTATAAGATACATCTCTATGCCTCCTAACATAGGAGGTTTTTTTCTTTCTTTGCAGTTCCTTATGAGGCTGGAAAGAATCTAGTTTTCCATCATCATTTTGACCGTATGTCCAAACAGTCGTCCTACAATCTTCTTCTACAGCATATATACAATTTCTGATATTACCTTCTAAGCCAGAAAGCAAGGACCTGCACTGCTTGAAGTTTGTTGGCAATGAACCCCAAGAAGAGCAAGCATGGTCCATGGCCAAGTCACACCACATTGAAGCAAATACTCGAAAATCAATTGTTTTAACCAATGGAGGGAGATCAACAATATCTGCCATTGAGACATACCTGCCAAGAATAAAACAACATGCAAAAATAATTGCTTATCTTCCTTGTGACAAAGTGAAAATAAGAGCTTCCAGATGAAGCTACCAAAAACAGGTCCAATGTTGTTTGACGGAGGAAGTACTGTTGGGAAACCATTTTAGTATATGAATCATGATTCAACAAAATCCTACTTTCCATTTAGAAGTAAATGACCAACAGTTCCATAGGTATTGCAAATGGTGTAACTAATAATGTAATTCCTCATCCATATCCACACTAAAATAACGTTTCTTCCTTTGAGATGGAACAGCTTGTATGTAGATTGGCACATTAGCATATGTCCACAAACTAAAATCTATTGGACATATTCCTATGATTGTTTTCATTAACCTAAATGGAAATTTTTATGTGTTTGTCAGGACAAGAATGCACCAATTTGCATTATGCTAGCATGCCCATTACAATTAACTCTTAGCAGATTGGTTTCAGAGAATAATCCATGTATACCATTCTCATCGTGCTAGGGAAGCATCAACATACTAAAGGGGAAAAAGCTCCTTTTGCCACACAATGCATCGCAAAAAGCAATTCTTTTGCTTAGGTTCTTCAATCAAAAATTGTTTGTCCTTGTACTAGCAACTCGTTAAGAAATAAAAGTAGCCAACAGACACAAAGACTAGTTTTTTTTTTTTTTTTTCAAAAACAAAATCTATGATTTACACATCTCCTAATCACAGCACATGAAGAAGATGAGATCAAGCAACTCACCTCGTGCTCCGAACCAACTGCACGATGTGATCCCACACGGACCCGCGAAGCTCATTGGGGCTGGAAACCCTAAACTTAGGACAACTCCCCAACGCAACGGCATGGTGGTCAAGCACGGGCGGGACGATGAGGGTCCGATTGAGTATCGCCGCCATGACAATGGCGTTCCTGAACTCCGACAGCTGGTTGCTGAACCCACTGTGGGGCGCGTAGAAGAGGAACCGCTCACCTCCCAAGGTCCTATTGGCGCATTGCGGGAATTGGGCCGGTGGTGGTTTGAGGGGAGAGGGAAGGGAGGTGGTGGAGGCTGGGGCCTGGAGGAGGGATCTGAGGGATGAAAAGTAGGTGAAGCAGAGGAGGAATAGGAAGAGGAAGATGAGGAGAAGGAAGGGTTTGGAAAAGAAGAAGAAAAGAGGGGAGGAGGTGGTGGTGGATTTCTTCCTCCATCGGTTGGTGATTTTGCTCTGGAACATTTCTCCTCCGCGACACACACGAACAGAGAGACACAGTGTGCCGCAGACCGCAGTTGGTAAAGGTATGACTAAATCTAGTCCTCACGTGGGTCGCACGCGAGCTTCCTATCCTCCCTGTTAATTTTTTTTTTTTTTTTTTTTTGAATTCAGTTGATCATTTTTTTTTTCCTTCTTATGATTTATAAGGTTTCAATATGAAAAAGAGGTGTGAGTTTCATTTCTCTTAGTCAACAGTACCATAACATTTCTCTCGTCCGTATCAATTATTCTGCAGTTGAGGTGATGGTTTCTTTTTCGTTAATCTTTTGGAGATTGAGAACATAAGATACTTTTACTTCATTTTTATTTTAAATTGTTAGAATCTTTTTATCCTTTTGCCAACAATTGCTTCATCATCTTCTCCTTTCACATTATCTACAATCGCTCGAGTTTCCTCATCTTCTTTGATCTTAGGATGAAATGGAAAAACAAAGGACGACATGTTTGCTGAGAGTAGTAATGTATCGTATCAAGTTGAGAGTAGTATCTCTTCATAAAATCAGACGAAAAAGTCAAATAGGATTGCTAAAGATAATAATATATGTTGATCATTTTTTCTTTGGCATTAGTATATTATTTTTTATTATTATATGTCATAATCTTTATTTTCGTTATATGCAGTTATTATTTCGTCCATCTCGCTGCACTTTTTCCAGCTAGAGAAAATATTTAGATAGACTTAAACCTACTTAGCAAGAGTTTTCTTAAAGACTCTATTAAGTACTTTCTTGATTTGGATCCTCTACAGGTGGACAATCCCTTCGTTCAAAATTTAACTGCATATTATGACACTAAAAAACATGGATTTTGCTTGCTAAATCTCTTGTAAAGCTCAATTCAGTTGACATTTTTTTTTTAAGATGTCTATTGTAAATGGTACAATATTAGACCTTTATATACTGCCCCATCTGTCATTATAGAGTGATGTTTCAATAGCCTGAAAATTGTAGAGACCAAGTATTATGAGAATGTATCTTAAAACATCCAAGAAAGAGGACCAAAAAATACTGAAGGACAATAAGGATGTTGTCAAGTTTTGATTTTGTCTCTCTTTGCATTAGACCTCTTTCCTAATGATCTGCTTCATATCCTTGTTGGAGCTTTTTGTTATGTGGATGACTTGTCTAAAATTAGAGAATTTTTATAAGAAACAAGTATTTATAGACTCCTTTATTCCCAATTATCTGAAGCCAAACGTAAATTACAACTTAAAGAAGATATTTAATTCGATTACATCGATATTTGTACAATAATTATTTTGGTAATTATTACCTTTATTATTTGGTGTTATAGAGCTTTCATTGTGTTGTTACGTAATGGTGTCAATGAGTTATCATAGTGGTGTATGTGTGTTGTTAAACTTCACTTCTTATTTGATGGTCATAGTAGTGTCATAATGGTGTCTTAATAGTGTCATTGTAGTGTTAGGTTTCTCCTTTTATCTAATGTCATAGTGGTGTTATAGTGGTATCACTACAGTGTCATTGGGTTGTGATATATCATATTAATGATATTTATTACTCCAGTGCTATGTCATAGCCTTGGTTCTTCGAGCATTTCAATATCTGAACAGACAATACATCCAAACCTCTATCCCACATCAATCATTGGAGTCATGAGTGAGATTTGTTAAAACTCTTCTCCCAGTCAAAGTGAAGATTGCCTGACTTATCTAAGACAACTATGAATAAAACAAGTAAATTACTTAAGTAAGTTATTTATGCATAAAATTCTTATGTAATATATTTTCTTTACACGTATGTAAGTCAGATTCCTTGATTCACACCCAATGGTGAAGAGAAGGAACAATACAAGTTATTTTATGTAGTGAATCTACTTGAAGATGATGATCAGTCTTCTTCTGATGGAGCACCAAGACCATCAGAAGGTGATGATGAACGTCCTAAGAGTAGCACCAAGAACAACATGAAAATAATACTGAAAGTGTTAGACCATGTTAACTCTCTCACTTAGTGGGCAAAGTAGTAAAACAAAACTAGGAACAACAAGCTATGTTCAATGCCCAACTTAAGGAGAAGGGTGATATAATAGCTCTTCTTAAACTCAAGGTAAGGAATCTCAAGTAGGATAAAGCCACTTTGATGAATGAAATAAAGGTCCTAAGGGCTTCTAAAGAGAGTCAAGGCTCTGATTTTCAAGTTGAAGAACCCAACCACCAGCACTAAGACACAATGTCTGACACGATAATTGGAGAAGTCCTAACAGATCTTCACAACATGTGAAAAGTAACTACAACTAATTCAATAAAAAGAGACCACAACCTCCTCGATAATTCAAGGACAAGGAGATGGGAAAGAAGGAGTAAGAAGAAGTAGGTGAAATTAGCACAACCAACTCCAACTGAAGATGTTGTACAACCCTAAGCAAATGCAGGACTATCCTTGAACAACCCCAATAGAGTACGACCAACTCCAACCAACCCTAGTAGAGTCGACAACCCCCAAGAAGCCAATGAGTAGGAAGAAGTAAATGGCAAGGAAGAGACCTAGGGAAGGACAACAATGGGACAACATGAAGAAGACAAAATAAATATGAATTTCTTTGTATTGTATAAATCCATATTGTACAATTCCTATCATTACCTTATCATAATGTTGTCATTGTGGTGTGATGGCATAGCCGAAGTTTGTCATGTCCCTTCCCAAGCAAGCCGTTGAGGAGGATGGTGGAAGGCAATGATTCTCCCCAACTAAAGATCTCACCTTTCCTAAACGTATAATAAAATTCAAAGGGTTAGATGCAATAATATTTTCGACCATAGATAACGAAAAGAGGTAAGTGTTAGAATTGTTGATTAGTCCCAAATATCCAAATGAATCTGTGTTATTGATGAGTGCGTACTTATGTAATTCATGAAGCTAATTATCAGATCTATTTGCATAAAATATGTGCAGTCAGACTAATCCTTTTAGGAATTAATTAAAAGCATTCAATTAAAGCAAAATCAACAATTCGATGCAATTTGTGACTTCCAGAGGATCAATCAAAGGCCTCATGAAATCAAGGGTTGAGGTTTAATTTGAAGATCAATGGTTGAGATTAATAATGAGGAGATGAGATAGAAGAAAAAGCAAGAAAAAGGAAAGAAGTGTGTAAGCTATTTGTCCATCACACACTCTCCTTTACCAGCTCACACTGTCACACAACACAAGAAGGAAATTCGAAAGAATTAAGAGATCATGTTGCCATCCAAATCAAGCAAGATATTAAACGTAACATCTGCTATTCATTTGCCTTATTAATTGATCAGTTTAATGAATTTTACTATGAATGGGTGCTACTTGTGCGAATTCCTAGTGCGGGTGTCTAGCACGAATTGGTGGTGCGATGCATGTTTCAGTTTATTCAATGGTTTGCATTTTCAACTTGGGTGTTGCACCTTGATTTTTGTATGTGGCACTGTGCTCGTATACCTTTGTGTGTGCATTGTTGGTGTGGAGGTGTTGGTGGCCAAGCATTGCATGAGGGGTAGTTGGGCAGTTGACTTGTAGTTCTGGCATGCGCTCTTTGACTCGTCGATGCATGCATGCCATCTACCGTAGTTTCACGGCTATATAAAGAGTAAGGCATGCCTGAGACTCCTCATCCCTCCCTCCTTCTCTCGACTATGTAGAGAGAACAAGAGAACTCCAGAACTTTCCTCGCCCTCTTCTACTTCTTTTTCCTCTATTTTTCTCCTCTGTCTTCTCCTCCTCTTCCTCCTCTTCCTTCTTTTCCTGTGAGAGAGAAAGAGAGAGAGAAAGAGAGGAGAGTGTCTGAGCTTCGGTGGACGAACACTTGTGTCTGTGTGAAGGCAGTGAGCTCTGATTGACAATCCAGCAATCGTGCAAGTTCAAGGAGCTCATGTGTGGCCGATTGGATGTGAGAAGGGTCGTCAACATTCTGTGTGGAAGTTGTCGACGAGAGGACTACGCATTGTTCACAAGGTGCACGCCCCATCGACCTTCTCCGTTTGGCATGAAATTTATATATTTGTGATCCTTGTGGT
This sequence comes from Posidonia australis, assembly GCA_024699735.1. Taxonomy (NCBI): domain Eukaryota; kingdom Viridiplantae; phylum Streptophyta; class Magnoliopsida; order Alismatales; family Posidoniaceae; genus Posidonia; species Posidonia australis. The sequence continues at coordinate 743 of JAMKQA010078606.1, read as the reverse complement.
GATCCTATTCTAATGGAGCTTGTTTCATAACTTTTTGGACGATTTATGGAATTTTGGTAGTGATTATTTAGTTTTGATTTATACTATTCATTTACTGACTTTACTGAAAAAATTGTGGGTTTCATGTTGTGAAATCTATTGTTTTTGTTGCCAAATAATAGAATGCATGATTTTCTACATTTTGATATATCAAATGCTAAATTTGGCTTGGTGTAGAGGAAGAATTTGGATTGAGTAGGAGGAAGAAGATGGCACTATTCACGATGAAAATTTCATTCCAATCCCCATTTTTGCATAAAATTAACCTTACTTTTTATTAGTTTTGAGTAGTCATTGCACACCCATCGTTTCCTCTTCAATTATGCTTGGAAATGATTAATCTATGATGCTTGGCATGTGTAGACACCCTAATTTTGAGGTAACCCGGAGATGAATATCCTATGTTGCTTTGGATGTGATCAGTCCTTGAACCGAGCCCCAAACCCACTAGCCAGAGCCCCAAATCAGACATTTGTGAGCAGGGCTGGCACACCAAGGTGGCTCACTAAGTTGGCGCACCAACCTGGCGCCCAGCTCTGGCTGCTGACATTCCACCTTCCGGGCTGTTACTCTTGCAAACGAATGTGCCAACGAATATTCGAGGCTTTTCGTTTGCAAGACCCCTTTGTAACCTCCCTAGAGACTACTATAAAAAGGCCCCTAGAGCAGCCATTCCAAGACACCCATTTTGTGAGAGAAGAACC
>JAMKQA010078605.1:0-29917 GCA_024699735.1 Posidonia australis | reverse complement strand
CGACATTATGGAATGAAAAATGAGAGTTTTGGAATGAGATACAATTTTCTGAAGATGGAACTATTTTTGGAATCTGTAACTTAATATAAGAGAAAAATTGAAACTTGGTTACTTAAGCATTATCATTTCATAATTTAATCTAATTAAAAGTATGATACATGGAAGAAATTTCAAGGTGCAATGCCTCTCTCTCAATTAAAAGCAATAAAGCCATTGGCATAACGTGTTGGAACGTGGAATGGGAACAGGAACTAGGATTGTCACTTGTTTATGAATGCGATATAGTGGGAACATGAACTAGGATCGTCATATTGTTGGATGCTTCAGAACGACATTATGGAATGAAAAATGAGAGTTTTGGAATGAGATACAATTTTCTGAAGATGGAACTATTTTTGGAATCTGTAACTTAATATAAGAGAAAAATTGAAACTTGGTTACTTAAGCATTATCATTTCATAATTTAATCTAATTAAAAGTATGATACATGGAAGAAATTTCAAGGTGCAATGCCTCTCTCTCAATTAAAAGCAATAAAGCCATTGGCATAACGTGTTGGAACGTGGAATGGGAACAGGAACTAGGATTGTCACTTGTTTATGAATGCGATATAGTGGGAACATGAACTAGGATCGTCATATTGTTGGATGCTTCAGAACGACATTATGGAATGAAAAATGAGAGTTTTGGAATGAGATACAATTTTCTGAAGATGGAACTATTTTTGGAATCTGTAACTTAATATAAGAGAAAAATAGAAACTTGGTTACCTAAGCATTATCATTTCATAATTTAATCTAATTAAAAGTATGATACATTGAAGAAATTTCAAGGTGCAATGCCTCTCTCTCAATTAAAAGTAATAAAGCCATTGGCATAATTATAAATATTTCATCAAATCGATTGCCATTGCATCTCCTGGAGTCTAACATGGGAATTATATATAATTGTGTCTTATGGATCGACATCCCATTTCTTGAATGGACCTTCTTTGTAGTTGAGAAGAGGAGTGTCATCGACTGCGTGAGAAGAGGAGCATCGTTGACCACGTGATAAAAGGGAGACAGAAGTGGGATTGTCGTCACCTAAGAAGAGGAGCATCGTCGACTATGTGAGAATAGGGAGATGTGGGATCGCTCTCCAACTCGTTGTAGAATGCATATTGCAGCGATTTGGCACGAAATTGTTCTACATTCCATCTTGGACATTCCAGAACGTAGACCGTAAGGGGTCCTCTGTTTTCTAGTAACCTAGATCACTACTAACCAATCAAATAGCCCATTCAATTGAACACTTGTAATTGTTCCCCTTAAGTCTTTTATATTAGTTACCATTCTTTTGAAGATTCTTTGATCTCATTCAACTCGACTTAACTACCAAACAACATAATGAATTGACCAAGGGTGTTTCTTGGGGCCACTCTCACCATAATTTTCCATCCAAGTTACCTAAAAAGTCTCCTAAACTTGAGATATCCTTGAAACATTCCCTTTTAGTTTTTAATCTCTCTTGGATGTGCACCATGTGCCAACTCGTCATAAGGGGAAGTTGATGTTAGTAGAGGAGGAAGGTGTGAGGGAGGGTGCTGTCAAATCAACATGAGTTAGGGGTATATTCACTTAGTGCATGACTTGAGGAAGGGAGGAAGTGATTGTTAATTTTGATGCTAAATCAGAGGTAGGTTTGTGAGCAGAAGACCAGGGAGGACTCTTATGCTTGCTAAGAGAGGTGATTTGCTCAAAGCTCTCGCTTACACTCCTATGTAGGGCCTCCACTACATGGCTAATGGCCTAGGCATCTTAAACCAATATAGTACAGTTAGGGACCTTAAAGACATGGAAATAGAGGTCGTCAACCAACGTTTATGGGTTCATGACTCAAGGAAGTTTGAGAACCCTTCTTTCCAAATAGAAGAATTCGGGGTACTTTTTTGAGGGAATCGAACCCGATGTTGACATAGCCTCCTTGATCAGGGGAGATTAAGGAGGAGTAAGGGCATCAACAAACCCTAGGGAGTTCATTGTTCTTAAGGAGGAAGAGAGGAATGAAGAAGACTAGAGCGTCAATCACCTGCTTAAAGAGAAAGGACCCTTTAGAGTTATTGTCTTTTGTGGCGAGGGGAAGTTTGGAAGATGTCTCAGGGGATGAGGGAAACGTTAGACCTCCTCTGCCAACAAGCAACCTTTGCTAGATACTCCGCCATCAATATCCCCAACTACCTAGGATAGAGACCTGCAAAGGAGGAAAGTAAATGTGTAAAGTAAAAATACGAGGTAAAAGAGGAAGTAGAAGAGGAGGTCTCAATTGTGGGTGATAAACTTCCACTCTCGATGGTAGGGCATCAAGTAGAAGAAGGCTCCATTTTCATTATTGGAAGAGGTGAAGCACCGATTAATGCTGTGGAAGGCATCAGTGTTAGCATTTCCTTCCACTCTGCCATCTAGACAACACAATGTAGGAGTATGTACTAGGTGTTAGGCACCAAGTAAGTGGGTTGCACACACAAGAGTACAAAACATGTCCAATATGAGAGAAGGGATGGGAAACTGAAGGCTTCTCTCCAACACGACCATGTAGAAGGCTAGACAACCATTAAATGGGTATTAAGCCCTCTCCTCAGGCCGAGTGTACCATATACCAATGGTATGGAAGATGGTAAGGCTTGGCATTAACACTCCAGGTCCTCCTGTATAATGCTTGACAACGTATCGTCTATGCCCCACATTTGGAGGGAGGGGTGGGGGGGTGATGGAGGAGGAGAAGAAAGGTGTCAGGTTTGGCGACGAGACGAGGAGGAGGAATTGTGATGAGAAGAGGAATGTTGAGGCTCAGAGAAATTGGGGCAGAATCCAGGAAGAAGCAGTCAACGGAGAAAGAGGTAAATGAGGCAAGTGCAACAGCATAGTGACATAAGCATGGAGTATGAAGACGATGATGTACGCTTTATAAAGATGGGAAGTGGAACTCTCACTTGGTAGTTCCGTCAGTAAAAGGTAGTACTTGCCGAAAACAAAGTAGGGGGTTGGCCAGATCACCATCCAGTGATGGAGAATGAAGGCAATTTGATAACAAAAGGTGGGAGAATTTGAAAAGATTGTGTTACGAATTGACATGAAGTTGCGACTCGGAAAACGTGACCACATTCCATGAAATATAGCAACACGTTGCCTTCCCTTTGGAGTAGAGGACCATGCCTCTGAACCCTGAGGCAGAGGTACGATGGGCTGCCTAGTGGATCTCCTTTGGGATGGTCGTTCCACTTTTACCTTGGACCTTGTGACCATGGGGCAAATGATACGACCCTTTTTCACTCCACTTTCAGATGAGCATCACGTGTAAACTTGCTGAAAGGGAAGTGAGCGATGCCAAGAGAGAAAGAAAATGTCAGGGAGGTTGTCGTCTAAGCAACCAGAGTTGGGGGGAGCGTCACTCCTTGCTCAGGCAAATGAAACTCCAACATAGGCCTCCCACCATCCCCAAGCCAACTTGCAAGGTGAAAACCCCTTCTTTTAAGAGTCACTTTAGTCAATACACAATGGTGTAGAACCTGTCAAGCAAAAAATTGGACTTTGAAGGAACATGCCTTTTCCAAATAAATTTGGCACAACTGATGGAAGTACCCGCACCAGTGATAGTGGAAAAGAGATTTTACAAGAAAACCTCAATGTGTATCAAATTCAATGGTTTGTTTCTTTTCTTCTGTCATTGGAATTATATGAAGCATGAACAATCTGTGGCAGAAGACGTGTTGGACACTCTTGACATGGCACCAACATGCCAGCTTGAGTATTTTGACATATTTTTAATTTTAATTGCTGGACATGGCTAAGGCACGTCTTGGTTGTTTCATGACACTCCCTGAACAGACAAAACCCATTTTAAAGCATGTAGACATCTTTTTTGGAGAGAACTTTGACACATGGTTTTTACATTTGATTATTTCTTTGGCACTTAATAATTTTGTTGCTGACTTTTGAATTATTATTGAAAGATACAAAGCTAAATGAATGTAGTTTCCTACAAAGTTAAATTATCATAGAAAAATAGAAAGTTAAAATGAATGTAGTATAAGGGAGAGTGGCTTGATTGTACAAACACCAAAGACGGAGAAAGCTCCTCTGCGCATTGATACGTCCAGTGAGCACCAGTGAAGAATGAACCAAAGCTGGAGCTTGGGCAATTTTCTATTGCATTAAGCAAGAGAAGGAAAGGACAGTTTGTAGAAAGAAAGCTAAATGAATGTTGTTTCCTACAAAGTGTTGTTTCCTACAAAGTTAAATCATCATAGAAAGAAAGTGTAATGACCGTAGTATGAGGGAGTGTGGGTCGATTGTACAAATACAGAAGATCTGAATGGTGGGCTTGCCAGATGAGAACTAATTAGGTGTCCATGTTGGTTCACTTAATATTGTTTCAATTTTGAAGAAACGTCAGTTGATGATTCTCATTAACTAACAATATATTTCCACATCTCTCGGCATTGTCATGTTATTTTTTTTTTTGGAATTTGCTGTTTCATGGTGTCCATGTTGACGCTGGGTTAAAGCATATTTGTCGTAATGCCATAATGGTGTGCTACCCTATTGAGTAAGGCCATTTAGTGTGTTTTTGCTTTGTTGGTTGGATTGTAAAAGAAAACAAGCATTTCATTTGATCAAATCTGCTCCTAGCATCATTTGATCTTGTGTCCTTTGTGTATGTGTTTACCCTTTGAGTTTTTGTGTTAAATCACCCCAATGAAAACTCCAATTCATTTACATTTAGTTATTTGTTTTAAAGTATCTATGCATTAGACAAATCATGCATGCATCACTTCCTAGGCTAGAAATCCGACTACTGAGAGAGTTAATTAATTTGTATTACTGGATTAGCGAAGCAAGTCAATCGAGCTTATAGAAGATTCTTAAAATGTTCTCATGAGCCACTAGATGGTGTCAATCTCTGCAATATTGATCATATAGCCCATGGTAGGCATTGACACATATTCCATCTTCTTATTCCAAACCACATTATGGCTATGCTTCATTTGCAAAGGTAGGGGTTGGAAGGAATTCCTTCCAAAATTCCAATTTCAGTTTTTGGTTTCTTTTGGAGTGGTGAAATGAGGTAGTTAGACCAACAAATTGAAGGATGTGGAGGGATATTGTTGTCCTATGAAAACAAACTCCATTTTTCTTTTTTCTCATAGCTGGAAGGTAACTTCATTACAAATAATTTAAAGAATAATTCCAAAATTCAAGTGTATAAAATGCTACTAACTAAACACTAGAATTTAAAAGTCTAAAAGTAAAATCAAACACTTAGATTGCTACTCTTAGATTTAAAACTCCAACTCCTGGATTTTGAAATCCCACAAGAATAGTAGCTCTTGCAAACAAACAGAGCCTTTGGACAGTTGTCCATTATTTTTAAAACTCAGACATCAAGTTCTTGTGTTTTTTTCCAGTTTGCTGATGCCCTTATTACATTGTTGAGATTTTCATTGAGATTATTCTTAATACATCTATACATCTGAAGCTGGCTAAATTTTTCTGTATTTTGGCAACATCAATATCTTATATAGTTACTTTTCAATTATGATGTTATTAAAGTAGTACCTCGATGATGTGCTGTACAGTATGTTTATTCATATTATATCAGTTTGTGTTCATCAAGTAATTGTCATTATTATTATGCTTGAAAACTTTTTTACCACCAATGTGTGGCAGGTTGCTGCTCTTGTTCCACAATATGAACTTGAAAATGCAGTTGACGCCACTAATGTAGATAGGCAGGCAAAATTGATTACTCAAGGACTTCGCAAAATTCAACTTTCAGCAAGTGAATCTCAAACTCTTATCATTTTTGTTAATCAGGTGAATACAACTTATTATTTTTTTCCTTTCTATTTTCTTACTTGTCACTTGCTCTCAATGTTGTGATCAAGTCATGGAAGTTATGATCCAATCTTTGTTAGGGGTGGCAAAATGGGTTGATGAATTGGGTTCAGGTCATCCTATTTCCAACTTGATTCATTTGTAACTAACCCAAATTAATAATCGAGTTGAAAATTTCAACCTAAATTCAATTCATTTATAAATAGGTTGACCAGACAACTCATTTAACCCGTTTATTCTGTTAAATGAGTTAGGTGGGACAACCCAACTTGTTTAATCTGTTGAACCTATTTAATCTTATCTTGCTTTGACTATTATCAATAAAATAAAATAAAAACCTAAATAATCATTCACAAGACACAAGTGAATAATCAAGTACAAAAATAATATAAAATGTGAAATACAAATCAAACTTTATAACTACATAATTTAATAAATTTAAATTAAAACAATATATATTTAATTCCTTATACAGGTTGGTAGGTCATAAACATGTTAGCTCTATTGTACCCGAATTCAACCCATTTATTAAACAAGTCAAATGAGTTGATTGGCTTGAATTCATTTAAGTCCAACCCTAACCCATTGAAGTGCCAGGGTGGCATGTTGGGTTCACGGGTTGGGTCAGAAATTGACACCTCTAATCTTTGTGCCCAATCAATTGGTCCTTAGGCAGTTTGCTTGTTCGCTCACTATGGCAAGCAACAGGAATTCTTGCTAGATATAGGAATTTGTACTGTGACCTTGAATTGGGATGTGCATTGAGATTTGAGAATATAGAATGTGTTGGCATGACAAGGTGTATTCCACTTGAGCAACTTGTATTATCTTTAGTCAAGCCACTACAAAAAAGCCAAAGTGCAATCGGATACTTGGATTGAGTAAAATCTGACTCTATGGTATGATAATCCAGATATGTAGTTGGATCCTGGAAAGTGTGCGGTGATTTTGGCAAATGCAAACATGGGTATGACAAAATATTGTTGCTTCCACAAGTGTGGTATTTATTTGATTTGGGGATTTTGGGGAGAATGATATTTTAGAATGGATTTTTATGGAAATCCCTTGATATCTCTTGGCATAGGAGGGTGGAACAGCATGAATGGGATTTGCTGAACTCTGAAAAGGTGGAGTTTTGGGACAGGTGGAATGGATAGGAGTGGCAAGGGTAAAAATGAAATATTGTACTAGCTTTTGTTTTTTAGCTTGATGGCTGTGCAATCATGCATGTAGAGTTGAGATTATTGGGAGACTTAAATATTTGATGGAAATCAACTAATTTAATTGTATGTGCAAACCCTTATTTTCATTTCCAAGTCAATGAAAACCTTTGCGTCAGAACAGGTATGCCATATCTGTGTGTCAGTTTGCATATTCATACTTCAATTTGCTTGATGTGGGTAAACACTTAACCTAAGTCTTTGTTTGGAAAACCCGTACATTGACATGAATAATGTGATTAATTGTCTAACTGATTCGCCAATTGGCCAGCTGAAAATTTAAAGACCCTTACAGAACCAATCTTCATGTTGGTAAACTCTTAACCAAGCCTTTGTTTGGAAAACCAGTATATTTTTGAGCAGTAAACAGAAAATTTAATCGAACCAAAGTGAAAATTACAAGAGAAACCATTGCAATGGGAAAAACAAAGCAAAAATCCTATCATGACGATAGAAACAACAACGAAGCAAAAGCATGTTCCAAGAAGGGAACAAAGTAGAGAAAAGAAGAAAAGACTTGAATATCAAAGACCAAATAGAGAATCAAGCCATGTAGCAATAGTCGCATCAGAGAAAGTGGCAACGTGGGCTGAGGTAGAAGACTAAGACACCGCCAACTCAAACACCTTGTCTTACGATTTTCCATGGTCCATCTCCACCCATTTAACGGTTCTTCTATTTCTTTCTAACCACCTACTCCATCAAATAGCATGAGGAGGCATAAACCAAACAACTTTCTCCCCATCAACCCCCTTCTACATCACCATTTCTCCCAAAACCTACTAATATCACCGTTGTTCTCTCTATCAAAATCGGCCATATTCTTCCACCAATTCTGAATTTCTGAACACTTAAAGAAAAGGTACCACCAATGCTTTTCCTCAGACGGGCAGAAGAACATCTACTTGCTGAGTTGAAACTTCGTCATTTCAAAGCCAATTCCATGAAAACACCTTCATGCATAATCTACCAAGCAAAGAAATACCAAAGCGAAACTCCTCCATGAAGGAAATGAAAGAGAGATTTCACAGAGAAACACCTATTTTTACCCCACAACCACGAAAAACCCTGCCTTGGACGCTCATGACACTCAAAGATTCTCACAGAAGGCAAAGCTGCAACATGAAACACACGAAACAGAGCTAGAAAGGACAACTTAGCGTAGAGGAACCCGCCCACTCATCTTCCTAGAATCTAGCCCAATCACATTTACGTATTGAAATGGAAGAAAAAGACGATGAAGAGGTAGGCAAGAATAGGAATAATAAAAATGACAAAATAAAAAAAAAGAACAAAAGTTGCTTAGAGATAGATTTAGAGATGTGTTGTTAGTGGAAGATGAACAATGTTTCATTTATCCTCATAAATTTGAAAATAAAAGGAGCAGGCTATTGACGTATTGGTTATTTGTGGCTCACAAGTCTCTTGATTGCAGCATATAAGATTGTTGCAAAATGATTTGTTGAGCATGTTAACTCTTAAAGTATTGTCTCAATAGAATGATTGTGGATTTTACAATTGGCTTTTGTGCATGGTAGGCATAGTATGGTTCAGTTTTGGTGGCTCATGAGTATATTGAGGCAAGGATTTGAAATGGTTAGTTGGAATTGGATATGGAAATTGGAAAGGCACATATTGTTTATTAGGCTTTTTGAAGGAAATTATAAACTACATGGTTTTGGGAGGAGATAACGAGAGTGGACTGATATTGCTAAAAGGAAAAAGAAAATGAAAAATAGAGTGGATTTGCAACTGTGAGCTTCTACTTTGGTGGTAGAGGACTTAGCATTGGAAGATTGTCCTAGAGACATATTTGCAATATGCTGTTGATGCTAGTGATTTTTAGTCTTAAAGTTAATTTCCATACATCACTGTCATGGCTGCTGGAGCAAGTAATGGGTGGTCAGTTTTCCTAGGTTGCAAAGTGATTCTTTCATTTTTAGGGATTTGGACTTACCACTTTATTGATGAAATTTGGGTTGTAGTACTTAGGATCATGTGGTCGACTTGTTTAAGAGGAGACTTATAGGTTGGTGAGTTGTTATTGTTGATGAGGGAGAGAATTGGCAGTGCTGCTTTTGAACAATGTGGTTCCCACGAAGGCTCAGTTTTTGTTGCTCTAGTTTTCCACTTGCCTGTCTTAATAGGAATAGCATGAGAAGACGTGTGTTCCATTTGGCTAGTCATGTATTTTGTCACTGTGCAGAAGAAGATTTGGTCCATCTTATATTTGAATGCTCCTCAATCTTTGTTTGGTGGAGAATGGTTGAAGATTCACAACATGCATTTACTAGATTTTGATATACTTGTTTGTTATGAGAATAATTCCAAACATTGACGCATGTCGACAAAATATCATCGACACGTGTTGGTTTCATAAATTATGGAAACAATATATGGGCGCATTTCTTAATATGTTGGATTTTGGTTGATCGTGTTGACCGGTTGACCAAGTCGACTCATGTTGACTGACTTGGTGCATTTTTAATACAGGAAATCACCAAATCAACCCAACATGGGGTTTTTATGCTTGACATGGGCGACTTGGCAGTGTACTTGGGGTTTTTATACTCAACATGGGCGACTCAACAATGTATGTCTAGCAGTCCAGATGTCAGATATGATTTGCAGTGCCTTCTTAGATTCCTCATTCAATCTCCAACAGCTCCCAATTTTTGTTGTGTGCTCCTCCCAATTGAGTATTGGGAATAGGAAACAAATCCGTATATCTAAATAACTATATACCGTGGACACTACTTGCTCCTTTGAAATCCTCGTGGACTTTGCAAAGTGACAACATCTAGGGTGGTGCCCTTAATCAGACTCCATAACTTCAGCACTTGCGTGTTATCTCCGCCCTACATTCTCTCCATAGTAAATGTTGTGAGAATTCTTCATTTTAAACAAATATTAAGTATTTTTATGTATGATTTATATGTTTATTAAGTATTTTTAGGTATTATTTATGTTTTAGAATATTTATATTAAGTTTATGTAGTGTATTTTAATGTGATACATGTTTAGAAAGTGGATTTAAGTAGTCCTAGATGTAGATTATTTCTTACTTCAGCTTATCTTAAAGTTTTAAATCTAAATTCAAAGTTTTTTGTCTATTTTTATGGACTTTTGTAAATTTGTCGTGTTTCTATTGATGTACAACACATCTTTTATTTTTGTCAGACCCAATTCAACATGAAATCGACATTTAAAACCATAGTGAAGAGGCCTTTTGGGATTTATGGCTTTAAGATTTTTAATGATAATTCAACCTATCACTGCACATGCAATATGGTGGGCTTAGTGTCTTCGTAGTAATTATTGGAATTACATAGAATCATATAAAAAGGCACTTGCCTTTCGTTGCCTTTTGAGACAGGATCAGTGGAACACTCTTGGAGTGGATTTTCTTTAGCAAGTTTGTGATAAATTCTCATGATAGCATAAATGTTTGTTGAGTCTTATGGTATCATAGTAGTCTTTTCCCCTTTCCTTGTTATGTTTTTTGTTTAGTGGTTGCTTTGGGCTTTTCTTTGTGGCAATGCTTGTTTTATGTCTGCTTTTCTCTTGATTTGTATAATTAGTTCTCTCTCACTGCTCAAAATGAAGAGAGGAAAGACACGATGAAAAACCATTGAGAGGGAAGATATCTTAATCTCAATATTAATCAATGTAAACATTGAATAATCTGGTGTTGAGGGTTCTAGGTAGACATAATCATAAAAGAAACCCTAATCCTAGAAGGAAGAAAAACCTAATTTTGAAAGGAATCAAACCTAAACCTAGAAGAAAAACAAATCTAATATGAAAATAAGCACTAATTTTATTTAGTGGGTAATATACCTTGAGATAAGTTTGTTAGATTTAGTGGATTTTTTATGTTATCAATTAAATGGTTTAATGGATTATGTGTGGATCCATAGATGTTGTATGTCTTATTAATCTTGCTCACTCTTTTGACTAGGTTGGTGAATTTCCCACATATGCCACACATTTATCTCGCTCTCTTTGCTAGTTAGGCTGGCTATTCGATTTGTTGGCTCAAAGTCCTTATCGGGTTGGGTTGCTCTCCTAGACGAGAGTCTATGGAAAGGTCATAGGGCATTGACGAGTAGATGGGGTCCCCTCCGATGCCTTTGGATTTAAATTCTATTAGTGATTGTGTTACTCCTTGAGAAACACAATGATATTTATTGGTGAGTATTTTGGGCCCACAAGGTGATGATGCGACACTATGTAGGAGCATACATGTGACCACAAGGCACATGGCATCATGGTTGCTCCCTACCTCCACCTTGTAGTACATGTCTATTGGTGTTAGGTTTGGAATATACATCATGGGTCCTTTGTAAGGTCAGCATGTTTGTCATATGGGAAACCTTTTAGCACGACCAATGACCACATGGTTGAATGTCTCACTCGATCGTGTTTGGCAAGCATGACATCCTTAGGTTGCTGGGAGAATCCTTGGTCTTGGTGTTTGTCTCACTAGATCCCATTCTTCGATCTTCCAGATCTTGAGTTCTGATCCACACTTATTGGATCCCCCATCACTTATATATGTTTGACTTGTACTCTTATTTTAAATTAATACAATTAGAGTATTCTCTTCTACATATTACTAGAAGTTTAAGTTTTGAAATCCTAGACTTTACTCATTATTGTGCATTACTGTTGCCCAGTCCACCTATTTCCTTTTTGTTACCAAATGTTGGCTAGGGGTTTGTACAAACCCTAGCATTGTGTTGACTCTTGTTTGCATGTGGTACGCATCTACTAAGCATAGAATTAGAAGTCGGTTTCTTGTCCGATAAAAATAGGAAATGTGTCGGACATTAGTGCAAATGTTGGTAGAAACACGGTAAATTTATGAAAGTTAATGAAAATAGTCAAAAAAGTTTAAATTTTGATTTAAAACTCTAGGATAAGCTAAAGTAAGCAATAATCTACATCTTAGGGTTTGTTTGGCTGAACTTTTAGACAACTTTTGAGCATATAGTATATCGCGATTTACATATTAACATTTGCCACTAAAATATAGTATATCGCGATTTACGTATACATATCGTGTCGCTTAGCCCATAAATTGACAATATCGTTGACATGTGTCAATGTTTTGTTCTATGCTACTGAGACATTAAGGCATTGTTGATTGTTGGGGATTGTGGTTGTGTATGAGATCTATTCATTGTTTATTGTGTTCGGTGGCTTCCTTGTCATCTTCATCTACTCCACATTTCCATTCATTTGTGAGAATTATGATTAAGTTGTGGTCAAAATTAGTTTTTGTGGTCACAATCCTTTTTGTAGTGCAAGATAAGTATCCTATATCGATGAAGACTAGGTTGATGCCAAAAATGTAGAGGCAACAAGGTTGAAAAATGATTATCATGTATAGTGTCAATGTCATCTTTTTGTTTATGGTAAAGTAGATTTGGAACACAGTTTGTGAGATTTCTCACAAGAGGAAAATTTGTCAAGGATTACGTGTAATACGATAAAATTTCTTACTTTCAACAAGGAGATTGCTTGTTTGTTGAGTACTTTGCCATATTCAACAAGGGATGAGTTACAGATGTATCAACCCTTGACTCCCAATATTCAAAAGCCAAAAAAGCAACGAGAAGTGTTCTAGTGGCCAAGTTTTTGTTGGTATTGTAGTCTAATTATGCTTCTGTTTGTAGCCAGGTACTTGCGGAGGATTTTGTTCCATTTTGTTGCACAGTGTGTTTGCTTGACTATTAGGAGTATCTCTACCTTAGGCTCCATTGCTGCACTAGTTACAGTGACATTACAATGCTGGCTGCAGGTATGGTGGTTTCAGTGGTTGTGGAGGTTGTGATGGTCCTAGTGGACAGTTGTGGCTGCTTCACTTGCATGTTTTGTGGTTGTGGGTCACATTGTTGGTGACTGTTGGGACCAGCATGGAAATTAGCAACTTGTGCAAATAATGCCTTATTCAATCCACTAGACAATTCTTCTGACATCACAATTGTCTGCTACATCATCCCATATCACTCAATTATTATCAAACTGACGGTAATCTTTTTCTGTCCATGAAGATCCCCTAGAGCGCCTTCTATTTCTAATAGGCCATGAACTATATCAAAATCATTCTCAACGAATCCATAAGAAGTGATCCCATTTTTTCATGGGGTCAAAGTGGAGACCAAACATCTTGAGCAACTGATCTGGCGGAAAAACTCAAAAGATAAAGAAGTATTGTTAATTTCTTCATGATCATTCCAAGTTTGAAGTACCATTTGTACAAATAAGAATCCCTTACATGATTTCTTCTTCATATAGATAGATATAGGATCTTTTGCACAAACTCCTATTCTTACTGGTTGATAAATACATAGTTACAAGTGCATATATTCACATATGACATGTAATCGGTCTTGCAAACTTTTGTTCATTCAATGCCATTATACATCAGATTTCATGTTCGAACCTTTTAACTGAGTTGTGTTGTTAAGAGAAAATTATGCCATATTTTGGATTCTGCTTGGTTTAATGCATGCACATGTTCCTAAAATATGTTAAGTTGATGTTGTTCTCACTAATTCTAATCTTATTAGTAGGATGCCTTACCCTGTTAGTAATGATAATATTTATGTTCATCGCAAGTTGCATGATACTATTCTGTTTCAAATCATACATTGTATTTTTTATTTTATGTGTGTTAAGAGATGTTTAGGTTATTCTATTCCTAATTTGTAACATTCCTTAGGAAAGGTTGCTTATAAGATCCTAGAGGAAGGGTCACTTAGGTCTCTTGGCCCCTTCTCGGCAGTTTTTATTACCATTGGACCATCAGAGCTGCTGCTAGGGGAGGTTTTTCCAGCAGCTAGTCACCAAAACTGCGTTCTGGTCATTTTTCTGGCGTTCCCGGCTGTTGTTCTCCTCAGATCTGCTGCTCCTAAGGCTATACTGACCTAATCCAGTGATTTTGGAGTGGTTTTAGTCTTGGAGTGGCCGGCTTGCCGGACCTTTGTTTAGCTGTATCTTGCTTGTCATACCTCCAACCATCCATTTTGACTCTTGTTTAGGGGTTATTTTGTGAGGACCAGTAGCTTTTGGACTTCTTTAGCCGTCCTGCCCTCTTCGGTTTGCCTCATCATCTCTTCAGGCATGGATTAAGGCATTATTGTACCCGATTTATGCATTGGACCCTTCTTTTGGCTATTTACACTTGACACTAGCATGCCGTGTGTCACTCTAGCTTGTGACTGAACTGTAGTGTGCATTTGGTGTCGATGGTGGAGTTCACGTCTACCCTTACATCTACCCCAATTGATGTTTCCTTTTCTCTTTTTAATGTGGGAGTCATGGATTGACTTACAGATTACAACTACACTACTTGGAGTATGTCTTTTGAGCTTCTGCTTGCCTCTTACTACAAGTCCTTTCTTGTAATGATCCGACTCTAAGTCATTATCCCAAATTCCTAACTTTTTTTTTAAACTATTTGCATCAAATCTAAAACTAAATCTAATACAAGCAACATAAATAATTAAAAATACTATTAATTGAATCAAATTAAACTAAATACTTACCTAGAATCCATGATGTGTGGCCTTACCGTCAAGCGGATCCGATCAAAAATCATGGAAAACCATTTTCAAAACATGTATTTCCTTTTAGAAATTATTTTCGAAAACATTTTCATTGTAAGAATCTATCTATGAAAATTATTTTCAAAAACCATTTCTAGAGAATATTTCCAAAACATTTTCAAAACACCTTTCTTAAGCATCACAAAAGATCGTACCACATGCCACACAAAAAACAACAACGAAAACCACAAACTTTATGTTTAAATGGTGCCACTGAATACCTATTTCAGTACACTACATCAAAAATTAATCACTTCTATTCCAGGGTTAAATATTAACTCAAAAGATTATATTAAGCATGTTCTAACCATTCTAATGTTTATTTTGATTTTTTTTATGCCATGGTTGTCTGTAAGCTTATTATATCCTTAGACATGCTAAAGGTTATTGCAAATAAGTCCTTAAGGGTTTAAGCGTAATTTTTATAAATCTAGGGGTTAAAAAGTATTTTCCACAAGTCTAGGGATTTGTTGGTAAAATTTTCCCTGAACTTGCGGTGTCGAAAGGTAATCGAGTTGAAAACATAGGAACTAGGATGCTGACGTCAAAGTTAAAGACCATTTAAACCTCTTAATGGTAAAACCTAGTATTTCTCAGTTATTCAAATCCTTTATGCTACTCACAATCCATGGAGAAATCTTGTTAATATATTTGAGGTATTTCCTACTTCATTTCTAATGATTCCATTAATTATTATCATCATTGTTATTGTAAAGTCACCTGTGAAGTCCAAAACACACTTCTTGTGCCTACTTGGTGCATTAGTGATACGTGCCTGCAATATGTGTCACCTTACTCCGCCCTCAAGTCGCGCTACCTTGGTGCGCAACAAAGGTGTGCCCTAGGTTTAGCAGGAAAATTAGAGAATGTTATTTATCTTGCAAACCCTACTGTGCACACCAGAAGTCATGAAAAATGGCAAGTAATATACTGAAATGAAGATTTCTTAAGTCTACTTTCACATGGAATAAAAATCTAATACTCATAATTTAAGATATACATGATTGAAGCTCTAAGACTCAGATTGGCATAATTGAATGGGTTTTTAATCTTTACATAGCCACTGTTATTCCTACATGTCACGAAATTTAACAGGTAACCTACTGAAATAAAGATCTTTGAGTCAACTTTCTAATGACACAAAAATCATTTAAATCCAACATCTATAGCTCAAGTTATTCAAGATTGAAGCATGATGACTCAAAATAACTCAATAGTGGATATCTTTACAAAAATCACTGATAAATCTCCAAAAAAATATTCACAAATCACAAACCTCCTCCCACATACCAAAGTCCACTTAAACAACATGTTTTGATTCAAAAATAACTTGAATAACAAGAAGAAGAGAGATAGGATGCGTACCTTTCTCTATTTCCTCTTCTTTCGTCTTCCTCTCTTCTTCTTCTTTTTCTTTTTCTTTCTCTGCTTCTCTCCTCCTTTTCCTCCATGCGAACCAACCACTCCCTTCTCTCTCTTCCTCTCTCTTTTTTTTTTTTCTCGATTGATGTCCTTCCTCTCCTCTCTTTTTCTCCTTATCCTTCTTCCTTTCTTCCTTTCCCCTCCTTACTTCTTTCTTTCCTTCTTTTTGTTCTCATCGCATGGCTTCCTCTGGAATCTTCTCCTCTTTTTTTTTTTTTGAAGTATGCATACAGCCATACAACCGACCTCTCCCTTTCCTCTTCATGATATGAAGCCTTAGCCATCATTTCTTTTATAATTTTTTGTGCGAATTTTACACAAACACCTTTAGCAAAATGAGAAAATATTCCGAGCATCCATATTCATGAAATAAGTTTACGGATTGGGGTCACAATAGCATTGTGACTTCTAACATTATTTCTATCTTTTACTCCACATATATGTCACTATACACTGAGTTTGATCATGGTTTAATAAATAATGGAGAAGCTGCTAATTATGATCTCACCAAACAACCAAGTAGACTTAATTCTCACTTAAAATATTTAAATCCACCAAATCAAAACACCAAAGCGAACAACTTTACACCAAGGATAATTTGATCATTAATTAATTTATTATCCATAATGATTAAGTGGAAAAGTCAAGGTTCAAGATATTACATTTTTGACCAATGACCCATTGTCGAAGAATGATGTTGCTAAGTACAATTAGTGGACACGTGAAGATAATATTGTTCTCTTTTGGATGGTCAACAATGTGTCGCCATCCATTTTGTCTAGAGTGCGCACGACGACTTTGGCCAAGAAGATGTGTGTCTTCTGAAATTCCAATACTCTACTGCGACAGATCTCGGATTTATGAGCTTTATATAGAACTGTTTGCGATAAAGTAGGGCACTAGATTAATTTGTGATTGCTTTGCTGAATTCAAGAAGATCATCGATGAGATTCTTGAACATCGTCCCTTCAGTGCAAATGTTAATGTTCAATAGGAATACTTTGAGAAGCTCTGACTTTACTGTACCTTGTCTAGCCTTAAACCGTAGTTTGCTCTCAATTGCCAACAAATGGTTGGTGAGCGAGGTATACTCACATTTGATGGTGTTTTGTTCCGTCTTCTCTTTGTAGAGTGCCTTCAGCTTAGAGAGTCTTATGTGACACTACTCCTTCTACATAGATTTCTGCAAATGTTATTGTAGGACGTGGAGGTGGTCGTGGTAGTTGTGGAGGTTGTTGTGCTCTTGGTTGTCGTGTCTACCCTTTATGCATTCATTGTGGCTTGGAGAACCATGTATATGCGCCCCTAAGCGATTGTTGCTCTTGCTGTGGAAACTCATGTTGCCCCTAATTGTGTTGCTACGATGCTGGCTACAACCACCTACACCTTGACTTATGTGGAAATCGAGTTTATGATTTGCTATTGCCAATGCTTGTAGGATGGCATATGTTGCCTCTACTTTTGCCACTTTTTCCTTTGTTAGTGCCTACGTAATTTCAAGGGGTAAGTGGCATATTGATTCTAGTGCTTCTAGACACATAACTGGAGATCACTCTTCATTTGATTCTTTTGAGGAATATAGTTGTATACCTTTTGCAAGGACCATAGATGGTGTCTTTTCTCCAAATATGTGGGTCTAGGGTTATGTCTACACCCTGAACTATTTGACTAGATAATGTTTACTTTATGCCAAATTTTCCAAATTTTGTTGTCTATCAGTGCTATTATAAATGCCTTAAATTATAGAGGTGTTTTTACCCATTTTTTTACTTTCATGACCTCGATTTGAGGGAGAAGATTGGGTTGGGATTGAGCTTACGGGGTTGTATTATCTAGATGATCTCATCAAGCCTACCACCACACCTGTTGTATCTACTGCTATGGTTTCATTCCTATGGTGGTATCGTCGCTTAGGAAATCCTTCAACTTATGTTTTACATCAATTGTTACCGTTTTTTTCCCACGTCTGCATTTATCTAGTGTGAAGTATGCTAGCTTGGGAAGCACTATCGTGTGTCATTTATGTCGACATGAGACATTCCTCTCCATTTGATGTTGTGCACTCGGATGTTTAGGGTTCTAGTCCTCGCCTATCTAAGGATTGGGGAAGTT
Organism: Posidonia australis; assembly: GCA_024699735.1. NCBI lineage: Eukaryota > Viridiplantae > Streptophyta > Magnoliopsida > Alismatales > Posidoniaceae > Posidonia > Posidonia australis. The sequence continues at coordinate 11,671 of JAMKQA010078605.1, read as the reverse complement.
TATATTTTGTCACTTTTATTGATGATCATTTTAGATGTACTTGGGTCTATCTCTTGAATATTATTTCTTGAGCATTTACTGTATTTCAAAAGTTCTATCAAGAAATAAAGACTCAATTTTGTGTTTGCCTTAAAACCTTACGTAGTGATAATACTTTGGAGTATTTAAGTAATGATTTTGCTTCCTTCTGTTCATCACATCACATTATTAAACCTCTTGTGCTCATATGTCACAATAGAATGGAGTTGCAGAGAGACAAAACAAACGTCTCCTTATGTAACCTATATTTTGTTGAGTTAGACGAAAGTCCCATCTTATTGGGGGTATGCTGTTTTGATAGCATGTTTCCTAAGAAATCGCTTTCCTTCATTGGTTTTAGGTGGGAAATCTCCTATTTCTATTTTCTACCAAAAGGGTCCAATTTTTTCTCTTACTCTTAGGATCTTTGGGTGTACTTGTTTTATGCATATTTACATTCAAGGGAGGGACAAGTTATCCTCTTGTGCCACTGAGTGTGTTTTTTTGAGATATTCTACAATATAAAAATGGTAACATTGTCTTGATCCTTTGACCAACACTGGTTTGTGTCGACTAATGTCATCTTTTGTGAGTACGTTCCTTATTTCTTTACTAGTGGGAAAGAGCTTGTGTTGGAGGATTCTGTCTTTACTTCTATGGTTATTGAGTCATTCTCTTCTAACTTATCATCTACCATCATCATCGATCCTTTTCCACTTACAATATCATGACCACCTGCACTGCCATTACCTCAACCATTCCTACCACCATCATCTGTTACTCCTATACGAGAGCTTTGGGTTTACAAACATCATCAACATCCTTGGTTATTGATGGGTCTATATAGGCCAATACTTCGTCTTCCTTGCAAGACCACTCCTTCCCTGTCAAGAGATTCATCATCCTCAAAGGCTACTAACATAGATGTTCCTATTACGGTTATGGTACCAAATGTTTACGCGTGTCACCGAAATTTCTCCGACACGTGTCTTATTTTCAATTTACCGACTTGACTCTGATACGATATCGAAATGGAATTTTTTGAACAAATGTAAATTTTTTTTACCATGTTTCCACCGACATGATTCAAACATATCGATATTTCTCCGACACGTGTCTATTTTTCAATTTATCGAAGTCCGACACGAAATCGACATTTAGAACTATGATTACGGTAAAGAAAGGTACTAGGTTATGCAATATCCCTTGGCAAATGTGGTACGTTACTCTCATTTAGGGACCACGTGTCGCCAGTTTACTGTGGCTGTTACTGTTTCCAAGACCAATCAGGAGGCACTTGGCATGTTTGAGTGGAAGGCTGCCATAGATGAGGAGTGGTTGCTTTTCATTCATGTGGCACATGGACTCTTATACCTTGCTCTTTTACAACGAAGGATGTGGTTGGATGTAGGTGGGTCTTTATGGTAAAATACTTGGTTAGTGGTCAAGTGGACGTATACAAAGCTCGTTTGTTTCAACAAGGATACATGTAGACTTATGTAGTTGACTTCTTTGATACCTTCTCTATAGTAGCACGTATTATCTCTATCAGGATCATCTTCTTTGTTGTTATGAATAAAAGTTAGCCTATGTTTTAGTTTGATGTTAAGAATACTTTCTTATATAGTGATGTACAAGAGGCAGTCTATATGAAGCAACCTTCTGAGTATGTTACTTAGGACGAGTTATAGGCCTCCTTGTTGGATAAGACAATTTATGGCTTTAAGCAAAGCTTAAAAGTATGATTTAACAAATTCAGTGAAGTCATCCATGTGATTGGATTTTAGAGGAGTAATGTAGATCACTCTTTACTGGATTGGTCATCTTAGCTGTATATGTTGATGACATATTTTTTGTTGGTACTGACATAAGAGACATAGACAAGACAAAGGTGTACTTTAAAGAAACATTTTGTCAATAAAGATATGTAAAAATCTCGTTACTTTCTTAAGATTGAGATTGTAAGGAGTAAATATAGGGTTACATTAAGTCAAAGGAAGTATGCACTTGATCTCTTAAAGGAGACTTGTTTGCTTGGTGTCAAGCTTGCAGATACTCTTATGCCATCTGGTATTGATCAACTGTGGGTTGAAAATGTCTCGTTATAGATGCCTTGTTGGTAAGTTCAATTATTTCACTGTTAAATGTCATATATGCTATGGGAGTGGTTAGTCAATTTATAACTAAACCAAGGAAATATTGTTTAGATGCCACAATGAAGATAGTGGAATATATCAAGGGATTGCGTAGCAAGGGTCTCTTGTTCAAGAAGAATGACAACCTAAAACTTGAAGCACATTTTGATGCTAGATGTGAGAATAAACAACGGGAATCATCACTGATTAGGAGGTGATTACATATTATAGAGTTATTAGATAAATAGATATTTAGTAACTCATTAACCTATACAAACACTAAACTTAATAATAATTAGTCTACATTCTCTCTCAAGCTGGAGCATATATATTAATCATGCTCAACTTGTTATAAAGTGCCTAAAAGAACTCGACACTTAGTCCATTAATGAAAATATCTACCCGTTGATTTGAGGATTACGTATAAGGTGTAGAAATAACTTAATCACCATATCATGAATGTAGTGATAATCCGCCTTTATGTGTTTGGTGTGTTAGTGGAAGGTTAAATTGTTGGCAATGAAAATGGTTGCTTGGTTATCATAATACGTAGACATAGGAATATATACAAAAAAATCAAACTCAAACAAAAAAGAACGAAGCCCCATTATCTCGCAAGTCATTTATGTTATGGATCGGTATTTAGCTTCAACACTTGATTTAGAGATTACGTTTTGTTTCTTACTACGCATGTAGCAAGATTACTACCATCATACATACAGTATCTAGAAGTTGCTTCTGGTTTCCTCTATCTGTTGTACAACTTGAATTTGAGTATGCTTTAACGTGTAGATGGCCATTTCTTTTATAAACCAATCCTTTGTCAGTAACTTTCTTGACATATGTCAATATCTCAGTGCTCTTTGTAAATGTACTGCCCTCAGCTCATGCATAAATTGACTTAGTGCAACCATTATATCATGTCCGGATGTGTAACAGTTAGGTAGATTAATTTTCCAATCAGGCGCTTGTATCTATCTATATCCTCAAAGAGTCATGACGAACTGCCTTTGAAATCTAAGCTGCTATGATTGACTTGCATCCCATGAGACCTTTATCCTGAAGAAGATCTTAGGCATACTTTCTTTGAGACAACACCATCCTACCCTTGGTATAGGTAAATTCAATGTTTAAAAAATACTTGAGCTTTTTTATGTCTTTAGTAACAAAATGCACCTTCAATTATTCTTTAGTTTTTTGAATTCTTGCAGTGTCATTACCTATTAATAAGATATCATCTACATACACTACCAGAATAACATAACCATTGTTGGTTTGTCTGTAGAAGACAAAGTGATTGATGACATAATGTTGAAAACCATTAGCTGTAACTATGTTACTAAACTTCTTAAACACACACGAGGATTTTTTTTGGGGTCATAAATAGCTTTTCTGAGCAGACACACACGATTCTCTCCTTGAACAAAATGTCCTAGAGGTTGTTTCATAAACACCTGCTTAATCAAGTCACCATGTAAGAAAGCATTCTTCACATTTAACTGATTAAGTTGAATTAACAACACAATGTTGAAAACCATGAATTGTGACTATGCTACTGAACTTCTCAACCATACACGAGGATTTTTTTAGGTCATAAATAGCTTTTCTGAGCAAACACACGATCGTCCCTTGAAAAACATGTCCTAGAGGTTGCTCCATCAATTCCTGTTTAATCAAGTTACATGTAGGAAACATTCTTCACATTCAGCTGACTAAATTCCTAGGACGGGTTTATGGCAATAGAAAGAAGAACGTGTATAGAATTCAATCGAGCAACAGACGAAAAAGTCTATGTAATCCATGCCATACTCGCGTAAATCACATGCAACTAATTGTGTCTTGTACTTGTCTATAACACTATCTGGTTTATGTTTGATAGTGACCACTACTTGTAAGTGACTATGTTGGTTCCTTTATGACGAGTAACTAGATCTCAAGTGCTACATGACATTGTTACTTGTATTTCATCATCTATAGCTATCTTCCAATGAGAAATAAAAGGACCTCTTGGTAGTTCTTGGGAATGGACTCAAAAGAAATAGACAAGGCAAAGGTACAAAAAGAGAGGAGAAGGTTATCATAAGAAATAAAATGTGATATAAGATGGGTTGTAGTGAAACGTGTACCTTTCAGTAGAGCAATAGGAATGTTTAGATCAGTATGTGACAGATCTGTAGTCGTGGAGAGTGGCTTAGTTGGAGGTGGTGGAGGAAGTTTCTAGCGACGATGATATACTTATAAGAAATGAATTTCCTCTTGTTCTACAGTAACCGAGTCTTTAGCAGTACTTTCATGACTCGATGGGAGAAGGAAAAGGAACACTACTAGACCTAGAAACATTATCCTTAAAGGAACGCAGAGACTTGAAAAAGGTAACGTCTACACACACAAAATATTTACAAGTGGATGGATTAAAATACCGATGCCCTTGTTGTGTGTGAGAGTATCCAACAAAGATACATTTAATGGAACAAAGAGACAATTTATCAAGATTTGGAGACAAATCTTAAACAAAGGCAATACAATCAAAAACCTTTAGAGATAAAGAGAAAAGTTTCACTTCAGGATGTAAGCGTCTGAGTGGGATTTCACCTCCAAGAGGTGTAGAGGACATCTTATGTAGTAAGAATAGCATTTGATTAAAAGTATTTCAAAACACTTATCTACAACATAATGGTGCGAATTTCATCCAAAATATGTCGATCTTTTTGTTCAATTACATCATTTTACTGAGATGTATGAGGGTAAGTAGTATGATAAATAATACCCAAAGACAATAATTTTGAAGACCATATTGAACGAATTCCAAGACATTTTTAGTTCGAAGAACTTTTAGAGTAATAAAAAATTAGTTTATTATATTTGCAAATTTTTTTTGATTACATTAAGCACACTGCTATCTCAACAAATACGTCCATGAGACATGAGAAAAATCATCAATAAACACAATATACTATCTATAATCAGATACAGATAAAGTTCTAATAGAACCTCATACATCACAACACATTAAATCAAATAGACTTTGACTACTAGCAAGATGTAGATGATGATAGGTAGTATGGTGATGTTTATCCTTACACGACTCACTCTTAAATGAAGCGATAGAAATCCATGAAAGCGTTTGTTGAAGTTTCTAGTGAGACAGATGGCCTAATCAAAGATGTTAGAAAAAAGATAATTCCACTGTGGAAGCAAGTGATGCTAGTTCTCGAGATAGCTCATCCTGAACCAATTGGTATACTCCATGTCCTGACTCACACTCCAAATTAGTCTTCTTCTTCGTTTACAAATCTTAAAAGGTATAGTGAAAAGAGAAGAATGTTACACAAAAAATAATTATTTGGTTATAGCACTAATAGACAATAAGGTAACTGAAAAGTTAGGTACATAAAGAATTTTTTTGTAACGTTGTTTGGGATGAGACATGAATAGTGCCTTGCCCAGAAGCGTGACAAGTATGGCCATTGGTTATGGAAACAGATCGAATATTAGTTTATTGGAACAAATGGATAAAGAGATCTTGTGTATTGACTTATGTGAGGGGGTTCTTGAGTTGATGATTTATGAACTATTCTTAGAGGCTAATAAGATAGTAGTATAGAGGTAGTGACATGTGATGTCAAGGTTGAGGATTGACACTTTCAAAATGGAAGGAACTTTGCATATTCATCTTGAGGTATGAACATTATTGGAGTGGGTGATGATGATAATGTGGGAGGGCTAGAAGATGCAGTTATAATCTTATTTTCTGTAGCGACCTGAGTCCATTCTGGTTTACCAAATTTGTCCCAACATCGATCAGATTTGTAGTTGGTCTGACCACAATGCTCATAGTGAGGTCGCCTTCGTTATCAGTATGACCACCACGACTACCTCTCCTAGTTATACCACGACCACGAGTAACAACCATTGCTAATCGATTTGAGACTGGAGTTGGCGTAGTAGTAGAAATCCATAGAACCTTTGAGAAGGTAGTCTGTAGATTTAAGACAGCCACAGCTAGTTCATCCTTATATTGTCTCATATTGCTAAAATCGGCAACCAACAAATGATAAACATCAAGTTCATCTAATAATCCTCTGAGAATGGTGTAGTGATCTTAAACAGAATTGTCTCCCCAATGTAGGATGAAAATTTGCTCATAAATCTCAAAAACTTTGGATATATCTATCTCATGCCTGTAGGTAGACTTCAGAGTTCCCAGATCTTCTTGTAGGGTAGAACAACATTACATCGTGAGCAATACTAGGCTCTATGTTATTTACCAGTCATGAAACTATGGCACTATCATCAGCATATCAGTCATCATAGGTGGCATCTTTCACATCAAGAGGCGGATGTGTAAGGTGTCGGATCTTCTTGTGTGTTGCTATAAAGGTTTCAAATTTTTGTGACCATAACAAGTAATTTTTGCCGTTTAATTTCTCAGAGGTTCCACAAAGTTTTTTTACAAGTGACTTATGTGATGCCATGTTTCCAATTTTACAATGGTTTCATTTTCAAAAAAAAGAAAAGAAAAGAAAAGGAGAACACACTCAGGGGGCATACACACACACACATGAGGAAGAAGTCTTCCGCACCTAAAGAACTCTTTCTATAGATGGAGTTTGCAACTTCTACACGTACAACGGGAGGAAGAAGGAAGTCGATGGTTGTAGGGAAGGAAAAGGAATGGTTGGATGGCACTATAGGATGACTCGACGACGTTATAGGGGGGCTGTGATGATGGTTGGGGGCTGGGAAGAGGTCGCCATCATTTGCTACTACTACTAAAGGACTCAACGGTAGCTCTTGTTCGAGCTGTTGTTGTTGGCAGTTGTTAGAGTTGGCAGCGGTGGCTCCTATCTTGTTGCTGTTGTCGACAATTCTTTTCCTTTTTTTTGTGTTTTCTTCGGTGGATCTCTAAACTCTAAGTTCTGAAACCATGTGAGAATAAACAAAGGGAATTATCACTAATGAGGGGTTGATTACATATTTATAGAGTTATTAGATAAATGGATATCCAATAATCCATTAAATCACACAAACACAATATGCCTAATAATAATAAGTTTAACACTAGAAAATGTACATCGGACTTTTGTACCTCCCTTGGTGACAATCTAGTAACATAGAGAAATAAGAAACAATCTATAGTTGCTAGATCTAGTGCAGAAATAAAATATTATGGTATGGCTTAGACTGCTTATGAGTTTAAGTGGCTAAGGACTTACATGGAGGATTTTGGAAAGGTTTATTATACTCCATTACTACGTTTTGTGACAATTAAGCTGTAATTCACATATTCCAGAATCCAGTCTTCCATGAGAGAACTAAACATATTGAGGTTGATTGTCATTTTATATGAGAAGAGGTTCTAAGGAGAAAAATCTACATACCCTACATCTTCACGAAGCATCTGACATCTACTTTTCCTTCTACATGTGCTAAGCTAGGCCTTGTTGATTAGGGATGCACATGATTCGGTTTTGTCAAGAATCATGAATCGAAGCATATCTATCGATTCTGACTATATTGGAATCGAACCGAATTATGTGTATACTTGGAACCGAATTGAACCGAACCGTTCAAAAATCGATCGGTTCGTTTCGATTCTTGGTTAAGATTGGAAATAATTATGAACTTATGGTCATGGAAGTAAGTATTAAGTTACGATCATTACATCTCATGAGAATATAAATTAGAGTTGATGGGATATTGAACATGTGGATTTAAGTAAATATATATATATATATTATATATTAATACGAAGTAAGTAGTATTAGTACTTATATTATATATTAATATATATATATATTATACTAATATATAAATCGGTTCTCAGTTCGATTTGGTTAACCACACTCAGAATCAAGAACCGAACCACTAAGAATTGTTCCAAGATTTGAGAACTGAACCGAACCATTCAATACAAAAAATGGTTCGGTTAATCGATTTTGACTAAACCGTGTACACCCTTATTGGTGATTTATATGCTTTAGCTTGAGAGTGTGCTAAAAATGTTGTTTAGGTTATTCTATTCCTAGGTTTTGACATACCTTTAGGGGTATTTCTGTAATTTTGTCCACTTTTATATAGGGAGCCTAGGGTTAACCTAATGGATAACTCTCTTTTCTTCAAACCTAAATATCAACAATGTACTTTGTGCATATTTTGGGACCTTGTGGATAAATTGTCTCCTTGTGTTGTCATGTGTATATTTTAGGATACTTTTTGCTAACAAATATTATCCTTGTTAAGATCTCATTGCCCATAAATAGTATGTGAGTGTTGTTACATCTTTTGAGGAGATATGTCTTATTTTTCCTTCAGAGGGTTTTAGATATTTTTGCTATTTCTCTGAGTATAGCAGTTGTTTAAAGTTTTCTATTGTATGTTTACTTTAGAGAGGGACAACAAACCTAGTTTGATCTGCCATAAGTATCTTATTTCAAACCATGTTTCTTTTGCTTGTGTCTCATCTTCCATTCGGTAATATGCCCTTTCTTTGTCCTTTATGTCAAAAATTGTACTTGATGTCGTGCAATAGATGGAGATATTAGTTATTATTTTTGAAGGTACATGATAATTAGTTCATCCTTCTAAGGATGCAAACATTGTTGCTTGCAGGCATGGTTCCAAACATCAGTCCGTGTTGACGATATTTCGTTGACATGGGTCGGAATCTGAAAGTTGGGACACAATAATATGGGGTATGTTTAGGTTTACCGTATTTTAAGACCGTGTCAGTGTCGAGTCCACTTGTGTTAGTTGTGTTGTTTGACACGTCGAGTTTTCTGAACTATGCCAACATGTGTCGTTCGACACACCCAATAATTGGTGCCAACACAGGTTTATTTCACTCTGTTGCTTCTCTTTTTTTCTCCTGTTATTTTCTTATTCCACGGTGGAACCAGTTGCTGTTTTCTTCTCTTCAAACATTTTTCAAGGCTTTTTTGGAGGATTCTTCAGCATACTCTGAAGGTATGGTCAACTGCTTTATTTTCATCTTTTCTCCTGCTTTTCAAGGATTTTTAAGGGTTCTTCATGGATTTTTCATGAGTTCTTCATGGGTAAATAGATCTCTACTCATCTTTATGATTTTTTATGGTTTCTTCAAGGGTTTTTCAAGGATTTTGCTTATTTATTTGATTTTACAGTAAATAGGGAGTTCTTTTTTTTGTTTTTGCTTTAGTTTTCAATTAGATCTACCATAAAAATACATAGATTTTAGGTTTTCGTATATAATATTTTTATTTCTTCATTTTTTTGTATTTTAATGTTAAACTTTAAAATCAGTAAATCGATAAATAAAGGTAAAAAAATAATAATCAGAAAATCATATTTTAACCTAATAAAGGAAAAAAAATCAGTAAATCTAACCTAATAAAGGTAAAAATCATAAATATTTCAAAATTTTACAGAAAATTAGAAGTAATATTAAATCTACAACTTAGTAAATAAAATATCTCAAAAAAATATAAAAATCAAAGAAATTTAAAAAAAATATGGAAACATATTTTAAATGCATGAGTATCTTTTTTCATATAATTAAACTCATTTAACCTTTTTTTTTCAATCCTCATAATGTCAAATTTTGATGGATCTCAACATGATAGAAGTGGTAATGAGGAGAGATTTGCTAGATCTGATTTAGGATAGTTGCATAGATATGTTGTCAACAACGATAAACAGGAAATAGAATGCAAGATTACAAGATTGAAGCAACATCTTGTTGGTGGATACAACAATGTCAATAGGTGTAAATTATGCCTAACAATCGTTCATGATTAGATGAGAGAGTTACTAAAAGACACAAAATCCAAAAAAAGTAATAAGGTAAAAGAAATAAAAGATTTAAGAAGATTCTGTTTGATAAAGGAGAGCGTGAGCCCATTATTATCCAAATAATGGGAGATTTCATCATTATTGTGTCCAAATTGTCAAATACAGTGTATCATCCAAATTGTTAAATTCAAGAAAAGAGAGATATGTACAGGAGAGCTATAATGAAATCAAGAAATGAAAAATAGCATAAAGAACAAATTCAGAGATCTCATCATTTTGGAAGTGTTAGGGGAAATGGAAGTGGTAGTGGCAGTGTACAGAAAGGTAAGGATAAAAGCATTGCAGGAATGTTTAGAATATACAGTCAAAGGTATGATAGTCTAGATTCAGCACCATGTAGAACGGAAAAGTCGAAGTAAAAGACTGTCAAAGGCATGTTTGGAAATGTCAGAAAGAAAGTAGATCAAGTTGTGGCTAAATACATGTTTTTCAATATTATTCCAGCAAATACTACAAAATGATCGTATCTACATCATATGCTTGATGTAACGGTCAGAGAAGGTACGAGAATAAAAGTACCAACTGATTATGATATCATGAAGAAATATCTTAAATCAGAAAAGGAAGAATTAGAAAGCTACATTGACAATTTGAAATGACAATGACCAACTTATAGGATCATTATTATGTGTGATGGTTGGACAAACACTACTAGGAAATAGATTATGAACTTCATGGTTTATTGTGATGGCCACACAATTATGCTTCTAATGTTATCAGAAATCATAGATATTTCTATAAGTAAATAATGGAAGTTATTAAGCATATGGGATCGTCAACTATGGTTCAAATTGTCACCGATAATGGGAGTAATTTCAAAAAAATCGGTGAAAAAATCATATTCAAGCATCTTATCTATTGGACATCATGTGTTGTTCACTGTATTGATTTGATACTCAAGGACTTTGGTAGGACTAAATTGTTGAAGAAGACTATTAGAGAAGTAAAGATTGTAATAAATTTTATTTACAATTATTCCTACTTATTGGTCTTTATGAGGTCACTCAAGTGCTGTGGTGGTGACTTGATTCGACCTGGAGTTACTCGATTTGCAACAAATTACATTACTCTTTAATCAATGATTGATAAAAGGAATGGACTAAAATACATTTTTAATTTACAAATCTGTTATAAATATCATAAGAGTGATACTCCAATTGGTAGGAAAATAAACTTTATAATTATTAGTTAGTCTTTTTGGGAAGTTGCTCGAAAGGTAGAGAGTATACTCCAATTGGTCGTGTTTCGATTACTTCAAGTAACTTTTATGATCTAAGTAGTCGTAAATGTAGATTATTGTTTACTTTAACTTATTCTAAAGTTTCAACGTAAAATTTAAATTTTTTTAATCAAGTAAATTTACTATGTTTCCATCGATATTTTTATCGATGTTTGACACGTTTTCTATTTTTGTTGGACCGAAGTTCGACATGAAATTGATGTTTGGAACCATACTTGTAGGTAGGTGTCTACAGTTAAATATACTTGTCTACTTCTGTCACGTCTTAAATTTTCCACAATAATTTAAACAAATTAAGTTACGAGAAAACTAAAGCTAAACAGTAAAATATCTAACCACCAGGAACCTGTGTGTGCGGCTAGCAGACTCCAGACTATATGCACTACGCTAAACCAATCACATGTCTGCACCTACGAACAAAACCACAAGGAAAACGCATGAGTGACCA